>JAXGGA010010990.1:0-44387 GCA_038373865.1 Uloborus plumipes
GAAATATGAGAATAAAGTAATGAAACAAAACCTTTTAAATGTTATGCCTTTTGCAAATTAAGATCAATTAAAATATTAAAAAAAATATGGACCGACAAATCCTTGACATTAATCTGCAGAGATAAAGAACGAGGGAAGAGAAAAAAATAAACACATCATCACTTGCTTACATTGGTTTTCAGCATAGTTACTGTAGTTTATATTAGTAGTTTTACAATTGTATTAGCATACATTCAGGGGTGCCTGGAATTGAAGTCATTGCGACATCCTTTTTTGGCAAATTTTGGCTGATGAGTAAACAAATTTCTACACAGTAGTAAAGTATTTCATTAGCAAATCTAGTCCTAGTATGCAGGTGACTTGGAATTTCAATCAGCAAATTCAGAAATTTTCCTCTTTGAATAGTTCAAGATTGGGAAGCCCCTGCATGCATTACACTAAACGGAACTGACCTTTAGTCTTTTCTGTGTTTGAAGGCGATTAAATGGATATTAACGGTGATTGAGTTGATATAAGTGGCTCAGGTCCAAATGATACATTTGATTTGCTACATTTTCCTTGTTTTAAGCCACCTCTCCATAAAATCGCATAAACAAGAAAGTGTAATAACCGAACTAGGAACGTTGCTCAGTTCTACTGCAAAAGGAGACTAAGACCACTTGAAATCGTACTTATTTTCGTTACGTCATATAGACGGCGTCAGTGGCGTAATCTAGGAGGGGCATAGGGGGGCAAGTGCCCCCCTACTTTTTTTGGTCCAGGGGCAGAGTTATTATTTTGCCCCCCTAGTTTTTAAGGAAATTTTTTTTTAATTGTTTGTCAAATGATGCATACCTTATTTTCAAACGAGAAAAAATGTAATTTCCTAAATGTAACCACTGTAGGAAAAGACGGGACACAATACAATACAATACAATACAAATGCGACGACCAGCAGCAGGCTCTGGGCCCAACTGGGCTGGTCCTACTCAAGTTAAAGACCCCAATGAAGATCAATGGCCCTCTTGAAGCTATCTACTCCATTGCTCCTTACCGCCTCTTCCAGTAAACTGTTCCAAGTTCCCACTTTTTAAACATAGAGACAGTCTCGGTACAAGGAAGCAACCTCTCTTCCTGATAGCAAGCCCCCACCCCCTTTTCCTTGGAAACTGCTTTTAAGCAATAAATAGGGTCTGATTTTATCCATAACACCTTCCTAGACACACATGGTCAAACAAGGGGCCCTGAAAGGACAAAATCTGTTCAATTTACGTTGCTTAAGGTATCTTTGAAAAAAGCAATTTGAACGAAAAAAGATGATAAAATTGCATAATAAAACAATACTTGTAGCTGATACTTGAAAGTTTATTGGCAAATTTAATTGATGTTTTTTTTTTTTTTTTCAATTTCTTTTTATTATTTCGTAAAGAAACATTTACATAACATTTTTTAAAATAAATGCTACAGTACAGTCCCCCCCTCCCCCCTCGACTCTGATTCAGATTAGCCCTCTCTCTGTTTTTAATTCCTTTTTTTTAATTGCAACACTGACAATCCGCTATAGTTATTTAGATGTAGCCGAAGCCCGGAATACAGTTCTGATTCCATTGATTCTACAGTTTAAGCTGACCTACGGTGGGCATGATTCCCTTGAGAGCCGGCTCCCGAGTTAACGCTCAAGGTGGTGTTTCAGCTTTGACGGTGCCTTGGATCCTTGATGGTTTCGTGGAAGTCAGTCCCTTTAAAGTTGTGAGAAGGACTTGAAGCTTATCTTGGTATAAAGAGTTAAGATAGTGTTCTTTAACATCTGTCATTATTTATGGAAGCTATTGGCTATTATTAGTTTCTTCCACTATTATATGGATCAGACTAAGATCTAGATCAGACCACCATGGAAGGCGTATGGGAATGTCTAACCCTTTCCCACGATTTTTTCACTCAAGTTATGAATAACTGGACGCCGCAGACAACAAAAATTTCTCATGAATGGAAAGGTACAGCTACTTGACTTTGTCGGATTACCTTTGTCGGGTTATTTCTATAGGTAATCCGGTAACCTTTAGTACTTCATTTATTACTTCACAATATGTACGTGTGTTGTCAGATTGCCTTTGTCAGTTGTCGGATTATTAATTAAGTTAATTTTTATTGCTTTACTATGCATGTGTGTGGTATACCGCAAAACTAGGAGGCGTGTACAGACTATCTGTCTCCGGTTAATTAGCAAATAGAATGTCTAGTCTATCTGAGCATCTGTCACAGCAACATATATCCCACCAATCTAAAAAATTGTTCTTAAAAGATGCACGCCTACACCTTGAGCCCCTGTTAGTTAGGATACGCTGATGAAACTAATTTTGAATTTTGATTGGAAAAAGAGTCCACTTGTTGATTCGGTTCTACAAGGGTATAGGGCACGTCAAGCCACTAGTCAATACTAGAGTTTAGAGTTGCAGTGTCAGAAGATCCATCTCCAGTTTCCTCCAAGTTTGGCAAAGATAAAAAGATACGAAGTAGAAGATAATAGATCTCTAACAAATAGGTTAGTCTTTCTACTTTTATCTCTTAACATTTTGTCTAAATATTTACAGTTACCAAAAATAAATTATAACAACGTATTAAAAATGGTCAAGGAAACAAAGAGTATCTTAAAAAAATCTTAGAACAGATCAAGAGTTTGAAAATTTGTGGAAAACTACTTCCGATCTTTCTACAGCTATGGGTTTTAAACCTCCTCACATTCAAAGACACAAGCGTGTGCACCAGAAATTAGGAGGCGGAGATAAACAATCTACAACTACTCCGAAAGACCACTATAGAATCGAAAATTATTTTAAAGTTTTAGATGTAATTATTAATGAAATTGAGAAATTGTGGCGTTTTCAGATGTCTTGACAGAAAATGAACCTAGAATCCAAAGTTTAGAACTGATTTCCAATTTCTACGGTTTAAATTTAGAAGAAATCAAAGCTGAAGTTCAAACTTTTAATCGCATATTTAAAAGCTCAACAGAGACGGATAACTTGGAAAACAAAATCAAATACATTAAGTAACACGATATAAGAAATGGATTTATAAGTCTTCATACATTGTATAAAACTTTCTTATGCATACCAATGAACATACCATCAAGTGAAAGAAGCTTTTCTTCATTAAAAAGACTCAAAACGTATCTGCGCTGCACAACAGGACAAGAAAGATTATCAGACCTTGCGTTATTGAACATTGAAAGGGACATTATAATAGATAAAGATGCTGTCATCAATGCATTTTCTTCAAAGGCAGAGATGAAAGGAAGGCGCCTTACCCTTCATTAGTGCTTGGTTGAATATGTTTTTTTTTTTTTTTTTTTTTTTTGTCAGATTTATACTTGTTTTCACGGTTAATATATTTAATTTGTAAATTTAAACTAATTTTTATTTCCTTTTTGCTGTTCGTTAATACATGTAACTTTTGATTACACATTTTATTTTATAGCTTTTAATATTCCTGACTTGTTGCGCACGTTATGACTCAGTGTATGTAAATTTGATTCTTAGAGCAGAGATTTTTTGTATAGCATGGATTAAAAAACCAGTAAGAACTGAGATTGATTTTAGAAATCGATAAGATTTCAAGACCTACCTGTTGAAAAAAAAATGGAAAGAATAAATTTTCAGTTTATTAATACGGAATGGTTGTTGCCAAACATATTGAGTTTTTCAGTGCAATAAATTTTATTGGTTGAAATACAGTTTCGATTCGACGAGTTATTTCACGTTCTATGTTTATCACCCAGCTTTTCAATTTTTTTGAATCTTAGTTGATTCAGCTTTAACACTTTAAAGATGTTGGTTTCGAATCCTTGTGAAAGAAAATTTTTCTTCCAAATGTTACCATTGCTAATAAGACCTTTTGCTCCCAACAATGGTTAAATCAATATCGCTTTTACTAATTTATGTTTCCTGAATTCATTAAGATTAGTAAATGTACTTCCAGAAGTTGACCGAATGAATGAAGAATGCCTATTTCACATGTGAAATTTTAGCAACTAATTCCTCTGCAGGTTTTCTTTAAGATGTACTCTCAGTAACAGAGAGTAAGATGTACTCTTCTCGTCTCTGTTGCCTTGTTCTGTTTTTAAAACATTTAACACATACATTTCGTAAAAAGTTTTTCGATTTTTTGATTTTATTATTGTCATCATCATCATTATTATTATTATTTGTTTATTTATTTATTTATTTTTATTATGATTATTTTATTATTATTATTATCATTTTTTTTTTTGAAAAAGTACATTTTGCATTATTTTAACTGAAAAAAAAGAAAACCCTTACAAAAAGTTTGCCCCCCCACTTTTCGAGGCTAAATTACGCCTATGGACGGCGTCCCTCCATATGATGACGGGCGTCAAGAAATCGGAGACTCGGAATATATGCATTCGAAGGCGAAGGATAACCCCTTCTCCTTCTATCATTTGCATTTCTGCCTGTAGACTTTTAATTTATCGGCGCTGTCTTGAAAATGGTGCCAAATTTTAAATCCACAGGAACAGAAAAGAAATGTAATAAATCTCTCATTCCTAGAAAGGTAGAAAATTACTTTTTTTTTTACATTTGTCTCAAGCGTCTGTTCCTTTATGTGTAAAGAAGTGAACATGTATGAATTTTTATTTCTTTGGACAAAGTAAAGAAAAAATTCCGCTAAACTTTTTCCGCTCAACCTAAATCTCAACCTAAGCTTCCTTAATTTAATCGCCCATAAATCACTTTTAACAACGTTTCGTCATGATTCCTGCTCATATTTACATACTGGCGACCAAAACAGCCATTTGTACCATCCACGAGTCAACTTTGGTGATTTTTGGCGTGACGAATATGCGTTTGTGGAAACGTATATTTCATAGCTCCTAAATGTCAACTTGTTGTTTTAGATGCAATAGATACGTGCATTAGGGTGGAGCGAAAAAAATGAATTTTTAATTTTCGTAAACGGGTACCTTTCATTTACTGTGAATGAGGATAAGTAACAATTCTGTAAAATATTTCACTTTTGCGACGTCATCTTTAGTCTGCGCATTTGGCCTAAAGTTTTGAAATTTTTGATTTTTTATGGATTTTTCAAAATTTTTTAAAAAATATTGCAAATGATAAAACTAGTGACGGGTGGTTATTAAATGGAAGAAAAAGGTTTGAAATATTTAAAGAATTTTTTAAAACCATTTTAGATTATTATTTCAGTTCGTGCATTGCGCTCAAAGTTCATCAAATTTCCCAAAATTTTTGATATTTTCGACAATTTTTAACTCAGTATTTCCTCTCAATATTCACTTGAAGTGTCTTCAAACTTGTTTTTATTCATTTTGTTATTACTTTGAATCCTGCAACTCTTCGCTAGCTCATGTGGAACTACCCAGGACTCACCACGAGGAGGTGACCGCACTTCTAGTCCTGCACGTGAACCCTTCCTTCCAACCAATGCAAGCACGTATTTACATTTCTTAGATACGTCTTTCACAGTTAAATTGTTCCTTTGTGTCGTAAATTGATCAAATATTTCTGTCAGATATCCTCGTTTTTACTAAACTTTTTCTTTTCCTGTGATTACATGCCAATTTTGAAGTGCTTGTGACCTATTCGACAGCTCTTTCAACTGATTGAGTCTTGAATGGCAGTTTAAAAAAAGAGCGCATTCAGAAATCATGTTTAAATTCTCAGCTTCCATAATCTTTGTAAATATTGTGTTGTTAAATTACCTGTAAAAGGTAGCTTTGTAATTTCCACATCATGGCAAGAAATCATATCTATGTATACTGACTTTTGATTTATGTATGTAATCTATGAAAATAGATTTTTGTCTATTTTTTGGGATCTGAAGCGTTCTCACTTGTTCGCTTGTTTGTTTTCTAGATTGAGCGTTTATAATACGATTTAAATCAAGTTTCTTTATATGCTCTCTCTTATGAACTAACCAGATTATTTCCCGGTGTTGCCCGGGTGCTTATTAATACAACATAGCTCTAAAAATATTTGAATGTATTCTATCCACATGGGAATATAAAAACTTATTTCATGCTAAAAAGAAATAGTTGAGCCTTAAATGGATACTTCATTGTTGATCGTAATCTTTGTAGGAAAATACTCCTATTTAAATGTGTTACATTTTATCAATTTGTGGTGCTTAAAGTCTTATCTCTATTACTCTATCTATTCAAAATTATGAAAAAATGGCCATTTTGAAACAAAAGATTTGAATTTTGGGCTTTTTGGATTTTTTTTTTTTAATTTCAAAACCCCTGCCTATGTGAATTCTAATGCATCAGGGAACCTCTGTGCCAAGTTTGTTGAAAATCCGACGAAAACCGGATTTGTATAAGGAACAAACATACATACATTTGATAACAGCATATTTCTTGAGTACAAATTATACATTGTTTTGAATAGATGTGAATACAATTTTCTTCTTTTTCCCGGAGAGATAATCTTTAAAATCTCACACGAATTCATAGCTAAATTAGTAACGTCTGTACTTCATCCTTAAAGAACAAGGACATTTTTACCCGCGAAAAGTTATGAACCCTTTTAAAAATTATAGTCTAAGGATTGTTCGCTGTAGTCAACATCTGACTAGGGAAAGCTTTCTTAGACTTCTGTTTCACATTTTTTTGGATATTTTCCCAGTCAAAACTACCTTGCTCATCTCTTGAAGTTACTGTTGCTCAGTACTTGAACCATTTTTATTGTCAAAATCAATTTGATCAATGACGAATTCTATAGGTTCATATTGAACTGATTTGAAAGTATAACATGTTTAGCTTCGTCTAACAGGCCCAAAAATCACTTTGGTCCACTGATAGGTCCATCTAGCTTTTGCAAAAAATGCAGCAAATTAAGTTCATTCAAATGTAATTGGCAAATGTTCCATTACAGAGGTCTACCAAGTTTTTCTTCCAGTTTCCGTATTACACCTTTATTTTCCTTTCTTTGTAGTGCATCCATTAAAACCTAGTGCAAACAATTTCCTACGCAAAGAAACAATTTATTGTTTCTGACTTGTTTAAGAAATGTAAATGTGTGCTCTCATCGGTTGGAAGCAAGGGGAGCGCGAGTGGCACCCAAAGTGCGGCCACTTACTCGTGGTGAGTCCTGGGTAATTTCAATGAGCAAGCATAGAGTTGAGTAGTTCAAAGAAACAACAAAATGATTAAGAAAATGTTTTGAAGGCACTTTTAGTAAACATTGAGAGGAAATATTGAATTATAAAATTTCTGCTAATATTGAAAATATCGAAAATTTCTGAAAATTTGATGAACTTTGGGCCTAATGCGCAGACTGAAATTATAATCTGAAATGATTTTTAAAAATTTCATGTATATTTCAAATCTTTTTCTTCCATTTAATAACCACCCGTCACTAGTTTTATCATTTGCAATATTTTTTTTAAAAAATTGAAAAATCTAAAAAAAAATCTAAAATTTCAAAACTTTAGGCTAAATGCGCAGACTAAAGATCACGTTGCAAGAGTGAAATATTTCACTGAATTGTTACTTATCCTCATTCACAGTAAATGAAAGGTACCCGTTTACAAAAATCAAAAATTCATTTTTTTCGCTCTACCCTAACGTGCATGGATAGGTACAGCATTTAGTTGTGCTACCTTTTTTAGCCTACTTTCCCGTTAAAAACAAAAGAAAGACCAAAAAAAGTATTAAAAGTAGCTTAATGCATCTAAAAAATATCGCCAAGTCCAAAAAATATCGCCAAGTAAAAAAAATATCGCCAAGTCCAAAAAATATCGCCAAGTAAAAAAAATAAAAAGGTAAATTGAATATCGAAAAATTAAAAATTTGAAAGTAGGGTATTGAGATGGGGAATTTGTGTGTCGGTCGGTCGGTCGGTCGGTCGGTCGGTCTGTCGGTCTGTCTGTCCCCCCCCTAATAACTTTTGAATGAACATTCCGATTTGGACAAACTTTTTTTTGTTGGAAAGATCTCGGCGAGTACAGCTCATTCCCATATTTGATTTTTCGATTTGAACAATTTTTGGTTCAACTTTGAACCGTTCAAAAAACAGGTCCCGCGATGCTAACTTTTGAGTGAACAGTCCGATTTGAACAAACTTTTTTTTTTTCGAAAGATCTTTTCAAGGATACTTCATTCCCGTATCTACATTTTCGATTTGAACAATTTTTCGTTCAACATTGAACCGTTCAAACAAGCTGTCACCCCTAATAACTTTTGAATGAACAGTCCGATTTAAACATTTTTTTTTTTTTTGTTCGAAGCATATCGGGAAGAATACTTTATTACCGTATTTAAATTTTCAATTTGAACATTTTTGATTCAACATTGAACCATTCAAGTAACCTTTCCCCACCTAATAACTTTTGAGTGAACAGTCCGAATGGAATAAACTTTTTTTTGTTCGAAAGATCTCGGCGAGTACAGCTCATTCCCATATTGATTTTTCGATTTGAACAGTTTTTGGTTCAACTTTGAACCGTTCAAACAACCTGTCCCGCGATGCTAACTTTTGAGTGAACAATCCGATTTGAACAAACTTTTTTTTGTTCGAAGGATCTCAGCAAGGATACTTCATTACCCTATTTAAATTTTCCATTTGAGCATTTTTTCGTTCAACATTGAACCGTTCCAGCAACCTTTCCCCACCTAATAACTTTTGAGTGAACCGTCCGAATGGAATAAACTTTTTTTTGTTTGAAAGATCTCGAAGAGGCTCTCCCATACATTTCCATATTTCGCTTTTTGATTTGAACCATTTTTCGTTCAATATTGAACCGTTCAGAAAAAAAATTAACATTAGCGTCTACGGGGAATTTAAGTTGAATGTTGATTCTGAACTTAAAGTCGGATTT
Source organism: Uloborus plumipes (assembly GCA_038373865.1). Classification (NCBI taxonomy): domain Eukaryota; kingdom Metazoa; phylum Arthropoda; class Arachnida; order Araneae; family Uloboridae; genus Uloborus; species Uloborus plumipes. The sequence continues at coordinate 8,836 of JAXGGA010010990.1, forward strand.
CCTTCAAACTAACTTTGTAAGAAAATGGTTTTGATAAATAGTGTTTGTAAAGTACTTTTCTGAGTAATCTTCAGTGAGGACTTCGATTCCGATTCCGACTCCGCAAACGTGGCGGAAATGCAGGCTCAGAAAAAAAAAATGACTGACTGTGCAGACGATTTTTTGTTTATTTATTCATTTGTATTATTTTATTTATTATTATTAATATTATTTTTTTTGGCAGACGATTTTTTTTGTAACAAAAATTTTTCATTCACGAGAACATTTTATTCTAAATAAAGAAAGTATTTAACAACTGGCAACCGATTAAAAGTGAAATTCGAGACATTTTATTAACGGACGAGTTTTTTTTTTCTTTTTTTTTTTCTTTCTTTGATAAAATACGTTTTGATGCTCTTTGTACTTTTATTTATTTATTTATTTATTTTATTATTATTATTATTATTATTATTTTTTTTTTTGAAAACAATGGAGGATTTTTTCTACGGAGGAACTGTAACAGTTGCACTCTTTAAAAGGTGCGACAAAGCTTTATTTATTCGTTAATTACTTTTTACGTGTCTATTTCATCTGATGAGAGGGGTATAGTTTGCTTTTCGAAATCAGCTCTATGTGCTAAAAAGGTATGTTTGACACAATTTTCAATTTCAGATAATCAAGAGAACAATGATCAGATGCGAGAATGCCGATGTCGATGTACGGGAAAGTAGGCTCGTTTAGTTCTTGACAGAACTTCTTGTTTTTTTTGATGCAATCTAATCTTGCAAAAAAAAAAAAGAAATGTGTGCTGGGCTAAAAGCCCTAAGAACACTGCCGAAGGCAGTTTGCACGAGCCTCTGAAGCAGCACGATCGAGGTGGCTGCCAAAAGCGGCTAGTTATTATTGTAAAGGTGAGAAAGTAGTATATAATAACCTTTGCTAAATTTAAAAATATATATATTTTTCCTTTGTTTGTAGGTTGAAGAATGTGAAGACTATGAACAAAGGTTTTCTCATTTCCTTTTTCTTGGTCGACTTTTTGGACTGTTTCCTGAATTTATTCCGACTATATTAAACGAACATGGTAAGAAATGTGTTTTTTTTTTGTCATGTGCCAGCCAGGCTGGCAATTTGGGGTGCGCTGCTTCACTTTTCCAACTGTACCGTTATTTGGTGTGAAGTCCGACTTCCACAGTACACGCATGCCATAGGGACTCGTTTGTAGGGCAGGCAACCGTTCACTCAACAACACACATTCACACAAAAAAAGGACAAGGACAGGAGAGAGAAAGGACATCCATGCCCAAGCCGGGACTCGAACCTGGGGCCACACCATCCATGGCAGACTGCTCTGACCACTAGACAAGGTGGCCGGCAAGAAATGTGTTATTAGAGCATTTTAAATTTCAGCTTCATTCATGTTTTTTAAGGAAAAGGTAACAGTTTCAAGCTGTTCATCGAGTTTAACATCATATCTTACAACAAAGCTTTAGTGGCATACTTAAATTTTCTATTATTCTTACGAACATCCTGGGTTAAACTCAATTCAAACCCGGAATAAAAGCGCAAAATGTTACTGAAGACCATGAATTTGAAAAAATTTTTTCAAACGTACAAAACGGCCATTTGGCTATGCCCTAGGAGCCGCTTAGTACCGACAGTCGTGACATTTAGTACAAGTTAGTTTGGACCTCGGGGGGTAAGTGTCCTCCGAAGCAGTTTTTTTTTTTTTAATAATTTAATGAAACATATCTGTACCTCAGAACCAGACTAACGTAAGTCCATTTTCGTAACTTTTCAGCAGAGGGCGAAAACGATTGCCGAATACATACAACAGATGGGACTCGAGCTCTTTTAATGCTGCTAAATAATTGGGAAGGAATTTGTTTTTTAGAATAACGTACTCATGGGTCAATGTGGAATAACATTCTACATACAATGAAGCAATAAATTGAAAATCGCCATTTTTGAACTTACGTCGTTCTGGTTCTGAGGTACAGATATTTTGATCAAGTTATTTTTGTCTTCGGGTGGGAGCGGGATTTTAATAATGTCTAATTGTAATGCTTTTTGAATCTGATTCTTCCCAACCGATGATTTAAATATTCGCGAACCAAATCAAATTGTGAAGCAATCTTCAGACGTTGATGAGCGTAAGCACTCAGGGACGGAACACCCCAGTAATAATAGTAACTTTTTAAAAACTTCTCGTTCAAGCTTTCAACCTAGACAGTATTGATTCCATTGCTTGTTGGCGCATTTCTTTCTTTCTGTTGTAATGTAATAAAATTCTTGTTTCGTATCCCATCCATGACTCTTATTTGGTCCCCAGATTTTTCTGACATTCTCGTGACAACAGCCATTTTGAAATTTGATGTTGCTCTCGTGAAGAACGTTTGAACAGTTGCCAGTTAACAGTTAAAGATGCGATTTATGAATTTTAGAATTGGCTGGGTACCATTTCGGCAAGCGCTGTTCCTTACATTTAGTATTCACGCTGAGCCCACAGTACTAATCTAAGTTAGCATTTGACATAAAACTTTTCTCAACTACTAGCCTTTGAAATAGTGTAAGGACTAGATAAAAAGAAAGAAAATTTTGTGTGTCAACAAAATAGTACTTTCAAAACTAAACTTTTGGGTTTTTATAAACTGAAATTGACGCACACTGATTCAAAAGCTAAGAGGACGAAATTTATTTTGTCTCTTTTCAGTAATATTTGTTAGATTTGTCTATCTATTAATTACTGTTTTTAGTTTCATTCCCACTTCTGCTATTAAATGAGATGCGCTTCTTTGTATTTCTGGAGAACGTTGTAAAGCAACAATTGCTATTTCCCAAAATAACGGAAAGCGAAAACAGAAATTCACAAATTTCAAAATAAATAAATAAATAAAATATTATTAATGACAAAATAATAATAGTCCGATGCTAAAATAAAGTTTCAAATTAAAACACTACTACCCCTTGATTAATATCTAAAAGGTGGGTATTACCACCAACCTCTTGTTTTATTTCTGTATTGATAAAATTTTTAATAGGTATAACGAATCGTATGATACCTAATTTAAGTGCCATAGAATTCTTTAATGTTTTAAGAAGCTCTTAATAACTAAGCTTATTAGCCGATATTAAGATTTTAAAACAATACATATGGACTAACATTCGCTATTAGGTAATAAAAACGACAGACTCCTTGCTAAATTTAGTTATTTTCAAATTCTAACGTAATAACCTTAAAGTGGGTCATGGATATTTTGCACAATACCTTTACAGCAGCTTTATTTTTGTATCCTTTCAAAACATCTTTCAAACGCCTTTCTACTTCAAATTTGCCCCTGCAGCTCTTTCCAAAATAACTTATCCACCCTTCCTGATTTTTTTCCCTTTTTTTGTCAGTTTTTTTCTCTCTGTTTTCTTTCAGATGAATGAGGTTCCACTCTTTTTCTGTCATATTCTCGAAGTCTATTCTTTACTCAGTCATTTCTTTCCTTACATCATTTTTTCTTTCTTTCTTTCCTGTTAGAGGGCGCAACGAACTTAAATTTTTGGGAAGGGGAAATTCTCAGTAGACCAAATGAATTTCTTCAATTAATCGAATGATGGAATACAAGTACAATCTATCGGGGGAGGGGGGTCAAGAAGGAATTCAAAAAGGGCAATGAGCCCCTTAACCTGAGAAAAGGACAAAAATTGCGCTTTTTTTTTTTTACCTTCAGTTTTAGAAATTTTACCAAAATGATTAAATATTACTTCTCTCAAAATGTGACTGCTGCCGAAATTTTTTTCATGAGTACTATTCGCCAATGAGGGGCTTATCTCTTTTTTAATGTTTATTACTATTTTTGAAATAATATTTACTGCAGCTTGCTTCATTCAGTGTTTTTTTTTCCTTAATTTCAGCACAGGTTGCTGTATATCTTTTATTATGTATAAATTTAAACTGAATTTGTTGTTCGATAGAGAGAGAGAAAGCTCTGAGAACAGGAAAGTGCACAATTTTAATCATCCTTGAAATTTTATAAAATCGGCATATAATTAAAGCAAAAACTGAAATAAAACTTTAGAAAATGAAATTAAAAACTAAAAAGTAAAGCTACATAAATCTAGAAGGATGGAAGCTGCTGAAATTTCACTAACTTTGCCTCTCACATCATGTATCAAATTAACTTTTGAAATTCCCGTCTCAGGAAATAATCCTGAGTGCGCCACTGACTTTGTATATAAATAGGGCTGTGCCAAAAAGCATTGTAATTATCAATGCAAAACTGCAACAATTATTAGAGTTTAAGTAATTTCATTATTTTATAAAAAGTTGTTAAAATATACAATAAATAAATGAATAAGGTTTAGCGTTATTTAGTTATTTTTAGAGCCAATTTGTTTTTGGTTTATTTTCAGACCAATTACTTCCAATGTTAGCGAATGGAATGACATATCCTTCTGAAGATGTGAAGTCGGCTGTTATATTTTTAGCTCTTCAAATTTTCTCCACTGAGTTTTCTTACAAAAGTCAAATCCTAAGTATCTCGGATTCTTTGTTCTCAAGAGGAATACTTTCAGCTCTAAAAACCACTCAAAGCAAAACTTTGATGATTAATTCTTTAGGTATGTTTGATTGCTTTGAATTGTGATCTACAAATTTCTCTCTACCTCAATTTTTAGACTGCATCCCCTCTTCACTGCACCCCTCCTTCGTTTCGTTAACGCTCCAACAAACAAAGTCCTCCCCCCCCCAACTAGAAAAAAGAAAATTACCCCTAAAACTGTTTCCCAACCAGTGGTGCGCGTACCATTGGTGGTATCTAACGTACTAGTTGGTGGTACGCGAAAAATGATCAAGAATGGTGGGAATAAAAAATAAATGAACCAAAACATACCATAGAAAGTTTTCCTTTAATTCATAAAAAGTATTTCAATTAGTAATAACAAACAATTGAGGTGTTAGTTAAGGATTCCGGGCTGTTGTGCCGTGGTCTGGCTTTAATCCATACGTTTCGATAGCAACTGCGGCGGTCATCTTCAGTGGGTGTCGTTGATTAATTTGGCGACTGATGCGAAATTTCGAACTGCTGCAAGATTTTAAATTGAAAACGCAGCGCCCTCTACCGTTTTCAATTTAAAATCTTGCAGCAGTTCGAAATTTCGCATCAGTCGCCAAATTAATCAGCGACACCCACTGAAGATGACCGCCGCAGTTGCGATCGAAACGTATGGATTAAGGCCACTCAGACCACGGCACAACAGGCCGGAATCCTTAACTAATATTTAATATCGTTAATCTCTTAGGGAGCCCTTTTAATTTCAGCTATCAGCCAGCAGTGAACTTTAAAAAGTTATGTCTTCAAAACAAGCAAAAGGATCGGATTAAATTCATTTTATAAAAATACTAGCGGTACCCGCACGGCTTTGCCTGTAGTATAAAATTAACATGTCATTTGGTAATAAATTGATATCGCAGAAAGAATACTCAATTTTAGTCGTAATTCAACTATAATTCCGTAAAACTATGATATAAAAATAAGACGAAAGAGAAAATTTTGTTGCTTACAGTAACCAACAGAAATCTTACCGAACTTTAAAAGAAGAAAAGGACATTTTCTTCCTTAGCTTTAAAAACAAAATACATTTTCCGAAATAAAACATTTTAGAAAGAACGTTGAAATACCGAAACTTATACGATATTTTTATGACCGAGTTTCAATTCCTTAAACATTAGGAAAATAAAAGCAGGCGATTTTTTTTAATAGGTAAAATATTTCATTCAACTCATTTTAATAAGGCCTGGAGTGGGATAGCTACAAAAACAAATACATTTTAAAAATTATTAAGTGACAAAGAACGAAAAAAATAAAGGGTATAAAAACGTAACCATGGTAACAACATGAAAAGTTCATTTCCGTTGATAAAATAATTCATTTCATCTCTATTTTCAAATTTTATTCTCGAGCTTAATCACTTAAAATCGTTTGGCTTGTCAAGGCAAGCCTTGAATTCCAGGATTCTAAAAACAATTATTACAGCTCGTCTAATGCTCGTAGAGACTTCGAACTGATATCATTTTTAATAGAAACTTTTAAGCTTTCGAATGACATAAGAACTGAAAATGTGTGTGAAATATTTCTTCCCCATTTTGTTGAATTTGTATGAAAAAGGAGCTGAGAATTAGAATAGAAAAATAACGAATTAGAATTTTCGAAAAAACGCTTCGTAGTGCACATCCCCATGCTACAAACTAATTTTGTGCCAAATTTTATGAAAATCGACAGAACGGTTTTGGCGCTACGCGCGTTCCAGACAGAAAGAAGGAAAGAAAGTCAGACCCACCTTCAGCTTTATTATTAATAGAGATAGAAATTTGAACATGATAAGAGAAAAAATTAATTAGTTTTTATCATTTTGTGTTTTTATTGACACCATTTATTAATAACTAAATGTGGCAAAATAGAAGATAAATACAAAATATTAACTAAATACATAGGATACACTTTTTGCATCCGCCCTAACGTTTCGGCATGTTTTGATGGATTCTCTCTCCGTATGTGAGGAGCGAACATGATCACTCCATAAAATGTTTAATACAAATAAATACACACAATAAATTTTCTTTAAAAAAATCTGGTATGTGTCCCACACTACTTCCTTTTACGTGTAAATTTCTTTGTAGATGCCTTAGTGTTAAAATAGTGCTAGCAGTGAGCAAGATAGCAATTTGAACATTTACACCCCTAGTTTGCCACGAAACAATGCAAAACATGTTTTACAATGATTCATTTTCTAAATATCGCCGATTTTAACATCATTCAGTGGATTTTTCGCAAAGTATTTCCAATAGCGCCAAATTGAACCCAAATTCAATAAATATTTTTTTTTGCCAAATTTGTCGCCAACTTGGCGATATGTCGCCAAGATGGCGTTAAAAACTTGGCGACCAAAAGCTTGGTGACATGTCACCGAGTGGTCGCGCCAATTCATATCACTTGAGTCTGCATTGAAATTCACACTGATTTATCCCAAAAAAGGGGTAAAACACCCCCTTAGAAGCATTCAAATGCAACCACAAGGGGAGGTGCACAACTAGACCATCCTCAGAGCCTACATACCAAACTAGAAGCTTCTACGACATATAGTTTTTGAGTTATGCGAGACACATACATACGCACATACGTACATACAGACGTCACGAGAAAACTCGTCGTAACTCACTCGGGGGTGGTCGAAAATGATGTTTCGGCTGGTTATATGTTGGCAGGTACATATGCACGTGGTGACAGGTCGGAAAAACGACTCAACATTCATTCAGGGGTGAGCAAAATCAAAATTTTGACCCAAATTTGAGGAAATTTTTTTTCGCGATCACAATACTTCCTTTACTACTTAAAAGGAAGTAAAAAACTCATGAAATAATCTTTTTTCCGATATAATATAGTTTGTGTCCCTGATGAGTTTGTGCCAAGTGATACGTGAGCTGTAAAAGGTTGAGAAACGCTGCCCTAAAAATTTCAATAGCGCAGCCGGCAGCCATTAACCCCCTCCCCGTTACACCCCCTCTTTTTGAGCACCCTTCATTTATTTAGGAGAGGAAAAGCATTTAACTGAACTGTTGTATTCTGCAAAATCATCAGGAAGAATGGAATGTGAAAATCAAAATACACAGCTGCTAGGTTCTTTTATTTTAATTTTAAAATACGCAACTGAATAAACTAACGACGCCGACGTAGAAAATCGTTAAGTATGATAATGCAATATCACTGATATTTATTTGATCATTTGTGTTTATTCTTGTTGCACTGTCTTACATTATGTCTACTCGAAAGACTTATACCTTATTAGTAGAAAATTGTATTTGGTTTTCAACCATTGAAAATGCGTTGATAAACTAAAAGATGCAATTCACACCTATTATGTTTTCAATTGCAAACTATATTTAATCTAATTATCATAAAATTATTTCGACGGGCTAAAACACAGAGAATTTCTTTTCTCCAACATCCTACCTACTCTCTTTTTTGGCTTCAATTTTAACGATTGTTTTCTCCATTTCGTCATCTTTATGGAAGAAACGGTGCAAAGTTTCGTCAAATTTAGCAAAAAAAGAAAAAACTCGTTCAATTTGGAGTCAATTTGGCAATATTTATCGAAATTCCCTCTTAATTAGATTTTATTTCCCTTCTAACTCCAGATTTCACACAAATACTTAATTTCTTTTCCTAACGTTGAAAGTGAAATTATCTATGTTTTCCATACTTTAATAGGCGCAAGAAAGTATTGAAATCAAGAAGTGGTGTGCGTACAGGGGTGCACGCTTCCAATCTTATAAGTTATTCTAAAAAGGCGATATTTCTATCCTTTTCCCGGACACTATTAAAATTAAAGCAAAATATTATTATATTTTCTGACATTTTTCATTTTATAATTGGCATTTTTTTTTCTTTCCATATGCTATGCAGTTGATTATAAAATTTAGAGCGAAAAATAACTTGTCAATGCGAGCGAAGTTTTGAATAATAGATTCATATTTATTTCTTTTTCTTTTTTTAGCTTTGTTAAAGACTTTCACTACACAAAACCCTAAAAGATACATTTCATTGTTTGAAAATTCTGTCGACGGAATGAATTTAACGATCATCATAAAAAAATTCATTTTATCCACTGAAACCTCATTCCAAATCTACATAATACAATTTTTATGTCACCTGTTACTGAACTCTCCGCTACTTGAGAATCATATGACTCAACTTGTGAATGCAAATATTACTGGTAAGAAATTTCATTTTTAATCAAACTATTTATTTATTTAGTTGATTATTCTTTTGCTTGCTGTAATTAAATTCCTTTAGATTTGGTTGGTTTTTAGTTAAAATTTTGTACTGAAGCTTGACTGCTTTGATTAAGTATGCAAATAGCGGTGACATTGCGGAACCCTTGTCAAATTTTCAAGAAACCCTGGGGGAAGGAAAGAAACCATGATTTAAGAACTCTTCTAAAGGGCAAAGAAATTCGAAATGAGAAAAAAATAAGGATTCAAATTAAAAATACAATTCGATTTTTCTATCTTTTTGTTTTATTGTTTCAATTTTGATTCCGAAAAAATCAAACCATACAATTAACAAAATCATGCAATGCAAACGTTGGAGAACTAGGGCCTTCATTTAAAAGTCTTTGTAAACCACTGTTTCTCGCACTAAAATTGAAGAGTTAACGTGGATGAAAACGTGAAATGACATTTAGGAGAGATTTTTGGGTGGATAAACACATTATTTTAGCGTACAAATGTTTCTTCTTTTCACTAACCCTTCAAGTAAAGCTATTTTCAGTGGTGCAACAAAAATGAAAAAAGATGGATTAGTTTAAACGTTCCGCCAACACTAGAGCAAAATAAAAACATTTTAAAATCAACAGTTGAAATAATTTCCTTCTACAACACAACATTGTGATGTGCAGCACAATTGCTGATTCTATGATAAGATTGAGCTAAAATCCTTAAAGCTTAGATCTTAAATTTGCATTTATCACTTAGCATTTCGTTCTATTACTCCCCAGTGATCTCTAAAATCTCGCATGTTATATTACTTTTATGCTCATTCAAATAAAATAGACAGAGCCATGTTAAGGCTGGGCAAATGGAGCACGGGATCAGGGCACCATAATTTGAATTTTTAAAGTTTCGAAAAATTGAAGTGGTAGCATTCCCCGTGAAAACAAGATGTAATATTAAATCTGAAGAGAAACAAAGTTCTTCATAAAATTTTAATTCTTTTCACCAATCCCAAACTTACTTCTAACTTGACACTATATTTACACTACCTGCTACATTTTTGGCCTGGTTGCAAAAATCACTTTCGTTTGGAAAGGGGGACAGAAGGCTCACCCTCCGCCCCCAGAAGCACTCTTGGATCATCATGGTCTTAGTTTATCTTATGCATATACAAAAATATGTGTGATAAAAAGGTGCTGATCTAGGGGTGTTCGAATTAAGAATCATACCCCGGGCAGCCACTTCTGATGGCGGCTAGTGGTGGCTCCAGCGGTGTCCCTCCGAAAGTCGAGAAAATTTTCAAAAATTAGAACTAGGGCTTGGTTATTTAAAATTATTTTAATTGTACCACTAATTTTTGCAGAAAAGCAAATACAAATATTTTTTTATGTTCAGCCAATCGAAAAAAATCTTCAGACAGTAACTTTAGTTTATTTAATTTCAAAACTAAAATTTCGTTTGAAAAAGCATCAGAATATAATTACAGCTGTACGGTGTGGACTAGCAAAAGCGATACACGAATAGTACCATTCCCTAAGCAAATTCTGTAAAATCTCAGTATTTGGTTGAATTTTTTTTAAAAACATTGCGGCATTGTTTTATTCTTGACAAGTTTGATTTTATATTGAATATATTTAATTGATTTTATTGTCCGAGAAATGCTAAAAATTTAGTGAGAGTTCATGAAAAATGAAACGAATAGAAAAGAACTACAAAGCAGCAATTCAATTCAAAATGTTGAAGGTTTTTTTTTTTTTTTTTAATATAGGGGCCGCAGACGTTTGCATTTTAAATACACAAATAAAAATTATAAGATGGATATTGAAAATTTCACTATCTGAAACACAAATTATTTTCGAAAAAAGAATGTTGTGGAAAATTTTCTATCACATTCTTTTTTAGCCTACTTTGCCGTTAAAAATAAAAGAAAGACGAAAAAAGCATTAAAAGTGGCTTAATGCATCTAAAAAATATCGCCAAGTCAAAAAAAAGTCAAAAAGAAATAAAAAAGTAAAATAAATATCGAAAAATTAAAAATTGGAAAGTAGGGTATTGAGATGGGGAATTTGTGTGTCCGTCGGTCTGTCTGTCTGTCTCCCCCCCCCCCCCAATAACTTTTGAATGAACATTCCGATTTGAACAAACTTTTTTTGTTGGAAAGATCTCGGCGAGTACAGCTCATTCCCATATTTGATTTTTCGATTTGAACAATTTTTGGTTCAACTTTGAACCGTTCAAACAACCTGTCCCGCGATACTAACTTTTTAGTGAATAGTCTGATTTGAACAAACTTTTTTTTTGTTCGAAAGATCTTATCAAGGATACTTCATTCCCGTATTTACATTTCCGATTTGAACGATTTTTCGTTCAACGTTGAACCGTTCAAGCAAACTGTCACTCCTAAGAACTTTTGAGTGAACAGTCCGATTTAAACAATTTTTTTTTGTTCGAAGGATCTCAGCAAGGATACTTCATTACCGTACTTAAATTTTCAATTTGAACATTTTTTCGTTCAACATTGAACCGTTCAAGCAACCTTTCCCCACCTAATAACTTTTAAGTGAACCGTCCGAATTGAATAAACTTTTTTTTTTTGTTCGAAAGATCTCGGAGAGGCTTATTCCCATGTTTCGCTTTTAGATTTGAACCGTTTTTTCGTTCAATGTTGAGCCGTTCAGAAAAAAACTTAACATTAGCCCTAGGGATGCACCGATTACCGATTAATCGGCCATAATCGGTAACTTTGCCGATTATCAATAATCGGCAAAATCTTTCCGATTAATCGGCGAATTTTTTTAATTTTTTATATTATCTTTTAAAGTATACCTTCACCAAGAAACTATGATAAATTGTTTTATTAACAGTAAATAAATGTAATTTTCTGAAATCCTTACTATAACATACAGTATGAAAGTGTGTACAGAGTAAAAACAAAACAAATAGTTCATAGAAAACGTAAAACTGATTGGAATATTAAAAGATAACCCTCTGCAAATTCCTGAAATTTTAAGTTGGAATTCAAAAACATGAATATTTCATTTCATTTATAATCAGTCAAATTTTGCTGATCAACCGGCGGAAAAGATGTTTTAAATAAAATTAATTCAACGATTTTTGAACACAATATTACGATGGATAAATTTATAAACAAGAAATGAATAATTTTCTGCAAACAAGAATTACACGTTTTACGAAAGTGTAATGAGTAAAAACAAAACAAATAATTCAAAGAATGAAATACAAAATAATAATAATAATAATAAATTGCCTCTCAGTTGATATAAATGATTTAATAATTTAATATTCCTATTCTGAATAAATCTACACTTATAGACAATGTTGCAACATTTTTCATGTCTCGATATTTTTCTCTTTAGCTTATTGCTTTTAAATAACCTCTAATTTTCAAAGAACAAGTCCTGAATTAAATGGCTACTTATAGTTGAAAATTAAATTTAAATTAAGAACACCCCTAAATTAAAGTGCTCATCACAGTCCCCCCCCCCATTTGTTTTAATAACTATTATGTCTAGTGTGTTAATGTAATTTTATTTACAAAAATATTTTAAAAATTTCAAAGGAAGTTGATAAAATTTTGAAATTATTTAACATGGAAAAATGGAGAAAAACAAATCTTTTGTCAAAAACAAATAAGTAACCATTTTTAAAAATCGGAATTGTATTAGAAAGGGTAAAAACAGTGAGGGTGAAATTGGTAATATTAAAAATAATAAACCCGAACATTAATCGGCTCTGCCGATTAATCGGCCGATTCTCATTCGCCGATTAATCGCCCAATTTGCTTATCGGTGCATCCCTAATTATCGCCTGCGGGGAAATTTAAGTTGAATGTTGATCCTGAACTTAAAGGTGGATTTTCTTCAAACTAACTTCGTAAGAAAATGATTTTGAAAAAAAATGTATGTAAACTTTTGTACTTTTCTGAATAATCTTCTGTGAGGACTCTGATTCCGACTTCGACTCCGCAAACATGGCGGAAATGCAGGCTCAGAAAAAGATGACTGACTTTGCAGACGATTTTTCGTTTATTTATTTATTTGTTTTATTTCAATTATTATTATTATTTTTTTTTTAGTAGTCACGCATTATTATTACTATTTAAAGTTTCGAATGCAATCTAAAATTGAAAATGTATTTGTTACAATTAGATAACACCCTACTCAATATTAATAGTTGAATGACGATTTGACTCATTTCTAGTGTTTGACCAAAATGTCTTAGTATCAAAACTTACCTTTATGTGTATTTCTGTCAAATAAAATAAAAGATGTGTGGATTGTGTACATTTTTTAATGCTTAATCTTTTATATGTTCAAAAAAAAAAAAAACAGAACCATTGAGTAGTAATATTTTTACTGACTTTTTTTTTCTGTTTTCCCCAATTTTTCCGGTGAATATCCCGGGAAAAAAGGTCTTTCCACCGTTTCAAAATTTTCGGAAATTTTACATCTCTCTACAGGGATAACATTAGCATGGCCCCAAATGCCCAAAATAAAAGATAGAGTTAGGATCAATAACAGGGGTATGCTGAGGAAGAAAGTTAGAAATGTTCCAACGATAGACAATAGAAACCCCAAATAAGAGACTTGTACAGTATTTTAATTGTTTGAGTGAAATCTGTTACTAAAATCAAATAAAATTCTTGAAATGAACAACTCTTCCAAGAGCTGCGTACATCAGGATTCGTATGTTACAAAAAACTGAGCTTATGTATGTATGTAATAATCTATGTCATCCATGCTTCTCCTACGCGCAAGTGAACCAGGTGTCGGTAGATTCGTATTTTTCAGTCCTTATGTTTGGCTATTTTATATAAATCTCCTATTTTACCTATCAGAAATGTTAATTAAAACGTAAATTCTCAAACACGTCTGCGCTGCAGGGCCGGTCTTAGGCCGATTGGACCGATTTTGCCCAATCGGGCCCCGCTCTAGCAAGGGGCCCCGCGCCGACAAATTATTTTTGCCTTTATATGAGAAAAAAAAACTATATCAAAATAAAAAGCTAATTGGCAATATTTAACTCATGTTTAATCTGTTTGAAAGTATGGTGCTACGTTTAGTTCAATTTATGCTGTAGGAGCAAGGGGCCCCGCGCCGACAAATTATTTTTGCCTTTAGGTAAATGTTAAAAAAAAACTATATCAAAATAAAAAGCTAATTGGCAATATTTACCTGGTGTTTAATCCGTTTGAAAGTATGGTGCTACGTTTAGTTCAATTTATGGTGTAGGAGCAAGGGGCCCCGCGCCGACAAATTATTTTTGCCTTTAGGTAAATGTTAAAAAAAAACTATATCAAAATAAAAAGCTAATTGGCAATATTTACCTGGTGTTTAATCTGTCTGAAAGTATGGTGCTACGTTTAGTTCAATTTATGGTGTAGGAGCAAGGGGCCCCGCGCCGACAAATTATTTTGCCTTTAGGTAAATGTTAAAAAAAAAACTATATCAAAATAAAAAGCTAATTGGCAATATTTAACTGATGTTTAATCTGTTTGAAAGTATGGTGCTACGTTTAGTTCAATTTATGGTGTAGGAGCAAGGGGCCCCGCGCCGACAAATTATTTTTGCCTTTAGGTAAATGTTAAAAAAAACTATATCAAAATAAGAAGATAATTGGCAATATTTACCTGGTGTTTAATCCGTCTGAAAGTATGGTGCTACGTTTAGTTCAATTTATGATGTAGGAGCAAGGGGCCCCGCGCCGACAAATTATTTTCGCCTTTAGGTAAATGTTAAAAAAAACTATATCAAAATAAGAAGCTAATTGGCAATATTTAACTGATGTTTAATCTGTCTGAAAGTATGGTGCTACGTTTAGTTCAATTTATGGTGTAGGAGCAGGGGCCCCGCGCCGACAAATTATTTTTGCCTTTAGGTAAATGTTAAAAAAAAACTATATCAAAATAAGAAGCTAATTGGCAATATTTACCTGGTGTTTAATCCGTTTGAAAGTATTCTGCTACGTTTAGTTCAATTTATGATGTAGGAGCAAGGGGCCCCGCGCCGACAAATTATTTTCGCCTTTAGGTAAATGTTTAAAAAAAAAACTATATCAAAATAAAAAGCTAATTGGCAATATTTAACTGATGTTTAATCTGTTTGAAAGTATTTTGCTACGATTAGTTCAATTTATGATGTAGGAGAACTTTCTGAAACTTTTGACATCTCTATTATTCTATTGAAGTTATCAGATACATTCCCAAAACTACTACTGTCAGGTAAATTATTAGAAAAATTTAAACATCTGTCGATTTGAACATCTTAAATCCAGGGTCGTACCTACGGCAACTTATACTCTATTGTCAAAAAAAGAAAGAAAAAAGAAAAAAAAAAACATAATCGGCCTGCCTCAACGTCAAAATTCTAAATGATTATCGCCACTTAAATATTATGGCTATAGGGCCCCTCGCAGGGCCTTATTGTACTGGGGTCTCCCATTTAAGGGGCAATTAAGGTATTTACTTATTTATTTGGAGGCGGGCTTATTAAAATTCATCAACAATGAAATGTTCTCCTAGAAAACACTACCGATGTTTACAGTTGCCAGTATGAAACGTAAAATATCAGTTGTACAAGCACGTAAGTTAAAAGGAAACATAAGAGCATTTTTCACCCGATGAGTTTTCCAGGGGCGTTTATGTAAGGGGACCCATGAGGCCCTATTTTCTCCAAAAATCAACAAACACACTTAATCAAGATAATTTCTGAGCTTTTTGCCTTAAAAAAGAAAACGTACGAGAGGTTATAGCAAACCGTCCCGCATAGCTAGAGGTGGATGGCAATTTTTAATCTTTTCACGAGTGGCGTAACGAAAGGATAGGTGCTTTCTAGTGCCAGATTTATGGGGGAAATTCGGAACCCGTGCCCCGACTGCCAACTTCAGAGGGCAACTAATTAAAAAGAAGCACGGAATCAGAAGGTTATCATAACCTCCTTGACAAAGACCAAAAAGATCCTAAAATTCCACTGTTAGACTTTAAGTTGCGGAACATTTCCAGGTGAGATCATGCGATAACTCCCCTTCCTCCTCCCCAAATGTCCCCATCATCAAAGATAACTTAAAATTACAATATTATGACTTCAGCTTCAGAGCGCTTCTGGAGGAATAGTAAATTTCTGTGTCTATATTCTGATAAATTTCCGAAAATTTCTGGAAGACTTGCCTTTTCTCTAACAACGAGGTCAATTGCCTAAAATGGCGTTTTAGGGATTTAAAATTTTGGTAGAGATCTCTCCTCTCCCGTTACCCTCTAACCCAGTGATTCCAACCTGGGGCGATCGCCCCCCTAAGGGGCGATTTGGCCTCCTCAAAGGGGCGGTAAATTCTAAAGGGGCGATAGGGGTGATGGGTATTTAGAAGAGAAAACACTAGTAGTAAAGGGGTGGCGAAAACCGAATTTGTGTGTAAACATGTACGAAACCGGTTGTTCAGAGTTTAGACAACTAATCACGAGATAAGGAAAAAACTAATTAAAGTTCAAGAGCTTCCTCCTTGAACCATAGGAAGTATTTTGTCATTTCATTGTCCATTTTATGAATTTTCAGATTTTCAATATATTTTCTTCCAAATTTTTAGTTTCAATGATTTTAATTACCCCAGATTCCGGTGTAGAAAGGAAAATAATTTCTTGAAAAATGTACTTCTGTTTTTGAAAAGTACGTCAATGATCTTAGTTAAATGTTACCCATCAAATGCTTATCAGTTCGCTTTGTGAAATAAAGAAATAAAGGTAGGGGAAGACCGCCTATATTGGACCACTGCTTAAATTGGACCTCGGGCATAAAATCTAGTACAGAGATCTATGCTAAACTTTAACGGTAGATACATTAAGTTTTAGGAATAAAATCAATGCGTATGAAGTTTCACCAGTCTTCGAACTGTGTATCGTGAGTTACGGCATGATTTATGTTGGAAACGTGTAAAATCTTATTTTGCGGACTTGTACCTAGTAAGATAGTACTAAAACTTGTAAGCTGAGTTAAACTGCTGTTATAGCATGATAATCTGTGTTTAATAAGGATCACATCTATGTATTTACATGCGCGGTTGTGATAATTTTTGACAGAGAAATAAGCTGAAGAATAAAAAATGGCATGTTTTCCTTTATTGGACCGAAAAAATTTTCCTATATTGGACCGGTGGTCCAATTTAAGAATATGATTTTAAGTAAGTCTTTTCATTAATTGTAACATTAAATAGGTAACTCATCTGATTGAATAGCGTAGTTAAGATCATTTTAAGCATACTTTAACACCTATTCACGATATTCATTTTTTTATCAAGCACATTTTCTAAAAGCTGCAAATTCTTGAAATAATTGTTTTTTTCTCTTTTTCCATTAAGTTGCAGTTTCAGGTTGTTAAACATAGTTATTAATTTAAATAAAATTTGTGCTGGTTTACCGAGAAAAAAAATGAAATTCTTCGATTTGCTCGAAAAGATTTTAAAAAGCAACAATTAATATGCTACTAAAATGTTCAATGTAGATGAAACCGGTCTTCTCACTGCCCAAAAGCCCCAAAATATATCGACATATAAAAGTAAACACCAGTTTGGAGCAGTAATGTGTGGTGAACGTGTTAGAAACACACTTGCTATTTGCTGCATGAATGCAACAGAATTGCTACACCCACTCCCTTCCCATGCTTATTTTCAAAAGAATACGTTCCATGTATTTGCTTATCGTAAAAGCAACCCCTGGTGAGTAATATGCTTGTTTAAAAAAAGGTTGGATCACAAACGATAACTCACACAATTGATACAATATTTCATCAAAACCGTTAAACCAAGAGCATAGATGCAATAAACTTGGTTAACGAGAGCGATATAATAATGCTTTCTCGTAAAGCACACCATGCAAGATGTTATCTTTTTTCAGCCTCTGCCTACATATTTTAATCGAGTGTGTGATACATGGATGCAAGAACATCCAATGAGATCCATTACCTACTATCGAATGAACTGTTTGGTAACTCTTATGGGTAAACCTCAATCAAGGCCATGGAAAATGTTGTAAGTTGATTCTAAAGAACAGGAGTTTGGCCTGTTAATTGACATGCGTTTAGCGGCATTGACTTGGCTGGAGCAGAGTTCGAGGTAAGTAGTCCAGATAAAACTACTCAAAGGGAGCAGGCTACATGTTCGGTGTAAGTCGTACTGTTGTACATCATGTACAAGAACTAGCTACGACTTAAATTAGTACAAGCTCTGCATTATCAGTGGATAGTTCTCATCAGAGCATGATTGTCAACTTCAACTATGATTTTGTAAAGGCCAACTCACATATCAATTTACCTAAAAAATAGAAAACATAAAAAGGAAGGCTATCTCAGCAATCATTCTAACGCCGTATGAAAGAAGCATAGAACAGAAAAAGTCACACAAGAATAAGCAAGAAACTGCACAAAACAATTGTTATTGCAATATTTGTCATTGGGATGAAGCGCAAAACCTGATTAAATGCATGAAATGCTATCGGTGAGTGCATCAACACTGCCTAAATGAGACCGAGGCAAAAGAAATTCGATTGCAAATCCTGGAAAAAAGATGTATAGTTTTAATAAAAATTATTCTATGATTTCCTGATACGGTCCAATTTAGGAAGCGCATGGTTCAATATGGGCGCATATATTCCTAAATTGGACTTTTGCAACTTTTTGTAAGATAATTTTTTAAAAAATAATTTCCATATTTTTAGAAAATATAAGCTCCTAGGGCGGTTCCTGATTAAATTTACTTTACGATGCCATATTTTGTATTTTTGTTTTGCTTCACATTGAGCGACACAGGCCTCCTGTTCTTAGGGGGTCCAATATAGGCGGTCTTCCCCTATTTCATTTATTTATTAATATTTTTAGTTTAAAAGTGATTGGTTAAAACTCCTTATACTTTTAATAATATCGATGTTCACTTACTTTTTTTTTCGAGGAAGAAGGGAGGGGGGCGATAAGTGTCAGTCAGCGTCTTAAAGGGGGCGATAAGCTCAGAACAGTTGTGAAACACTGCTATAACCAAAACGGCAACCAGAGAATTAGGGCCCACAATACAGAATGCTGAGTTGATTATTTTTCTTTAAATATTCTTTATTACTGAAGAGAAGAAAAAAATGCGCTTTGTTAAAACTAAGCGATTTTAAGAACAAAAATAAATAATGTTGGGGGAAAATCTTAATTTTTTTCAAAAAGAAATCACGACACTTGAATTTTCAACCAATATAAATTATTAGTCAATTAATTGCGTGCCCTTCTCCCCTTTCTTTCACCCCCCCCCTTTTTCGACCTCGTCTGAAAATAAGAACATGTTCAAAATCCTACTTCTTCGAAGCCTTCTCCCACAAAAATTATCAGGGAGTATCTAAAATTTCGTTTCCTGGGTTTCAGCTTTTAAAAATTTTCAGGGAAAATTCTTCAAACACCTAAAAACATCGAAAATCATTTAAAATTGCGCTTTTGGAACTTCAATTTTGAACAAACTTCAATGTCCTTAATGCTACTAAATACAATCTTACACTTACGCAGTGAAATGGTTATATAAGTAGTCTTTTCATCATCAGTGGCGCGCCTACGAAGTAGCTAAGGGGCAGAAGACAAACTCACTTGACAAAACCAGGGAAATCCTAAAATTGCCATTTTGTGCCTTTAATTTTTTTAATTTTCTGCTAGATAGCACCCAATCCCCAACTTTCTGTTTAATGCCGCCAGAGATAATTTTGAAATATTTTCAAGGAAAAGTTCTGGACATGGAACTAACTTTTGGCCAAGTTATGGGAGAAGGAACTCCTCCCATTCCTTCTTCCATAACTTGGCCAAAAGTAACTTAAAATTAGTTTTTGAGGCAACAATTTCAAAGCAATTCTAGTAAGAAACCTCTATCTAATATCAAGGTCCTCTAAGAGAACATCTAAAACTGCGTTTTCAGGACTCAAATTTTTGGGGAAGAGCCGTCAAAGAGATGGGAAGTTGGAGGTTTTTTTTTTTTTTCAAAGTGCCACCCATCCCCCTTAAAAATATTCTCTCGTTTGGGCCGCTGCCTAAAATGTCTTCAAATTTATTTTTAAATATATATTTAGAAAGGAGAGTTCTCGCCCATTTCTCTGATATTACCGAAGATTGTTTAGAATTGCATTTGAAAAATTCAACGAAGAAAAATGTCTAGAAGAGAGCTCTACCCTGCCATCCTCTAAATCATTATTCAAAGCTTGGTCCCATTACCCCTCTTCAAAATTTAAACATACATACCCCACTATTTGCCTACCACTAGTACAACTTAGTTCTTGGGAATATAATCAAAAATGCAACATGCTTTTTCGGATATATGAAACGGTTATATTAGTAGTCTTTTCATCATCAACGAAAGGGTCAGGGAAGGTGCATAAAATAGAAAGAAAGGTTAGTTTGTAATGGCTTGTTTTAGCAAGCTATTGATTTATTATTTTTTTTTTCTTGTAAAAAATAGCGAAACAAAAAGTTTTTATTTTAAAAAGAGTTTTAAAAGAGGCCCCGCCAGAGTTCTCCAATCGGGCCCCGCATTTGCTAAGGCCGGCCCTGTGCGCTAGTACCAGAAAACCACGAATGGAAAAAATAGAGGGAAATTTTGACGCAGTACCAAATTCTCCAACTTCTTCCGTTCCATAGACAGACCAGTGGTCGGAAGTAGCGCGCTACAAGTAGCGAAACTACTGTAGTAGCTACATTTTTTAGTAGTTTGTAGTGTAGCGCGCTATTTTTAAAAAAAAGTAGAGTAGTGAGTAGCGCGATACAAAAAAAAATAGTAGTTTGTAGCGATTTCTGGAAACTACTTTTAAATTTAAAAAATAAATAAATAAATGAAAAAAAAATGAGAACGAAGGAAACAAAACAAGGTGGTTCTTGTGGCGAATATTCGTAAAAATTGTAAAAAAAAAAAATCTAAAAAGGACAAATTTTAGCAAAAAACAGGAACAAAAAGCAAAAGTAACAAATAAATTCAAAGACGATTCCTATTTCGATTCCATATTCAAATGAGGTAATTTATTAATATAAATATAATGTTTTCGAATTTTTTTGGTCAATCCTCAAACGGTGTATTCTTGTTATTTATTCATTTTTCAAAAAGTAGCGAAGTAGCAACTACATTTCAAAAGTAGTGTAACTCGCTACATTAAAAAAAAAAAAAGTTGTAGTCGTAGTTAACTACATATATAAGAAAGTAGTTGTAGTTGTAGTTCGCTACGAAAAATATGTAGTTTTTCCAACCACTGCGACAGACCTTCTTCCTCTCTCTCTCTCTCTCTTTTTTTCTCAACCCGGAAGTAACTAATAGTAGAAGGGAATGTCAAGCGCGGAGAGCGAAAGAGCGAATAATTCGAATGACTTATTAAGTGGTTCTTTGATACTCGGTATGAAGGCATCGTTGAGGGAATCGATCTAAAAAAAGGGTCGCGGTGCTCCTTTTTTAAGATCGCATGGATCGGTTCTAGTGGTGCATCAGGCTAAAATTCCAAAGTACACCGCCGACGGCGGTGTACACCACCCGCCGGAGGCGGCGAGGACGAGGTTACCGCCGAGGACGGTGAGAATTTTGAAAAAATTCACACCATGTTGGAACACTGTTGTTGAACAAAAATCTATGTTTCTTTTTAAAGTCTCTTTTAACGATTAAAACGCTTTTATCAGCTTCGAATTGTTCATGTTGCATTCTACATTGCTCAAATAAATGCAGAGGGAAAACAAATTCTTCAGCTATTCATTAACAAAAACCAAAAAAAAAAAAAAAATCTTAAAGGGTTTACAAAGGGATCGGTGGCAGAGGTAAAATTATTTTAGGGGGACGATGTATGAAACAGTTTGGGAAACCCTGAGCTTTTCTATTCAAATGTTTTTATTTGATCAGTGTTAACTCCGAAATGACAGATCGCTCTATCCGAGCACAACCACAGTCACCGGTTAGCCGATCGCATATGAAAACGTTCTGCAAACATTATCCACTGACTCAGGGTGCTCCGCTTCAATTTGCATGACTTCATTTCCGCAACCGCTCGTTCTAGGTGCATCGAATTGCAAAAATGCTCAAAATGAGGTGCAGAGTTAAGATATTAAAAGTTTGAAGCAAAAAAAAAAAAAAAAAAGTAAAAAAATAAGAAATCTAACTTTTCATACGGATTCCAAGTCCCCTAACTTATATCTAGGAAAAAAATCTCCATTTAAAAATAAATCCATCGCAAAAAATTTGAAAGATTTGCTATTAAAACTCAAAGAAATATTCGAGTTCTAAGTTTTACTGACCGGTGCAGGAAATGAGATCGGGACCCAAACTTAACGCCCTTTCAGCAAATTGACCAGTTATCATTCTACTAAAGTCACAATAGTACTATTAGTGGGTATATTTTCCCCCGATTGGTGTTATTCTTACTCACCGCAAGCGTAAAGTGGTGTAAGTCACAAAATACTGTGTTTCTTATCTCGATGCTTTCTATGTTCTTGATTCCACTAAATATAAGTTAGGGGACCTAGGAATCCGCGTAAAAAGTTACATTTCATTTTTTTTTTCGCTCTGAACTTTTACTATCTTAAACTCAGCTCGTTATTTTGAGCATTTTTGCCACTGGAAGTATGCATCTAGGACGAACGGTTACGAAAATAAAGGTACAAGTTAAAATGGAACACCCTGTATATAGTCAAAGAACTATCAACATCGAAAAAACAAGAATTTTAAGCGTTTGGCTCTTCAATATATCTTTCCTTATGCTCTACCAAGCAGCGTGTGGGCAGTTTGAGTGCCGGTAAACGTTGCGTTTTTACTGAGCTTTTACTAGTAAAAATGGGTGATTTTGAAGTTATATTAAGGCAATTCTATGTTAGATCAATCACCATCTTGACTTCACCATTTCCGATTTTAACGAAATGAGGTGAATGAAGGGCACAATTTGAATGAAGGACAAAATAAGTAATCCTGTCAATTTTTAGATTTCTACTTTAAAAATTGCAAATTACAGATGTGTTAAAAAAATTGAAAATTGCGAAAACAACGAAAATTTGTTACATGCAAAGAACTAACTCTTCTAATAATTACAGAAGTGTAAAATTTTCCAAAACTATTTCAAAGCAAAAAAATAGAGCTTCCTATTAGTGTATTATATTACATGACTTTCTTACGGCAGTTTAATCTTTAAGGTCCTTCACCGTTACTTTTGACCTTAAATATCTCTAGGGGGCCTCGGTAGCCTAGAGGTAGAGTATTCTCCGCGTAAGCAGAAGGTCGCGGGTTCGAGTCCTGCCTTGCCCATGGATGCTATTTCAACCTGTCTGTGCCGTAAATCTGTCCTGTGCTTGTCAGGAGGCAAGGCCCATAGTACGCAGTCCTCATGTATGTCGAAGCTGAGGGCTTCTGTATAAAAGAAAAAAAAATCGCTAAACGTGCAAGGTGCCCCGTACACTTTCTATTTGAATGAAGTAATTTTATTCTTCTATTATTAGAAGATAAATTAGAGTCATTTGCATGTAACAACTTTTTTTTTCGTCGAACTTCTTAAGTTTTAAACAGATCTGAACTTTGTATAATTTTTAAGGTAGAAATTTAAACATTGGCAGAATTACTTATTTTGCCATATGTGTCCTTCACACCGAATTTCGTTAAAATCGGAAATAGCGATGTCAAGAAGGTAGAGATGCAAGGGGGGAAAAACAGTTTATTCCCTAGCAAGCAAAATATCTTGCCTCAGGATTACATGCAGGTTAACGTGCAGCCAATCTAATCTTGCCTAAATGTTTTGTCAGAGACTTGCCCCAATGTTGACTGTCAAGGTGTATGCAGCCTTATGTCAGTCGAATGTCAGGGTGAAATCAGTGCTCAGTTCAACAAATTCTTTAAAATCCTGATGCTGACAACATGTGTGCAATGTTGATTTTACAGCACGTTTCAGTGTAGATATGTTAAGATGTATGTAATATTACACACGTGTTGTTATAGCATTATTGATTTTTAAATCTGTATGCAATCTATATGCAGTACAAAATTGTGCAATATTGACGCTGTCAGTTCAAAGTCAAGATCTTTCAAGGAAATTTTGCTTGCTGGGTCCCGGGAAAAAACCGGGTTTTTTGGGACGGGAATTTTGGAAAATCCCGAAAGTTTTGGGAATTTTCAAAATTTTAAGAAATTCTGGTTTTGAAATTTGTATTTATTACTCTAATTAGATACATTCAAAAGATATTTCCGAAAATTATGCTTTGCCAGCGGCGTAGCGTAGGATTTTGCCGCCCGGGGCATGCACCATATTTGCCGCCCCTTCCCTTTTCTCCTGCCCCCACCCCGCCCGAGAAATTATGACATTTTAAATTTTTTACTGAATGAAAACAGGAATTTTTTTTTATAATTCACACCATGTTTTACATTTTAATGTATTCATCCTACAACAGGAAATGCTGATTGAAAAATTCTAATAAATCTTTTTCTAAAATTCTTGAAATATATGAGAGATAATATTTTAATGAGAGATAATTTCCTTAAATGAAAACATTTTAAACAGAATAATATTAAACAGCATTGTGCGAGCGTGTCCATTAGGGTGTCCCATAAAAACCGAAAGTCGGAATTTTGTAACGCATACCCTCTTATTTTTTTCCTTTTACATCAAAACAATTGTAAAAAAAAGTTTCATGCAATTTGAACAACGGTAACCCGTGCCGACTTGCGTCCGAAAGTGCGAACTAGCCCTTTTTCACTAAGTTAAACCGAAAAAAAAAAATTTCGGAAATTCAAAATTTCATGTTGATAAAACGCTTCCCCCACGTCCCCACATGTCCCAAAAAATCATTTATTCAAATTAAAAAATATTTAGGTACCTCAAACGAGGCTTAAAATTCATAATTTTCTTAAAAAAAAAAAAAAAAAAAAAAAAATCTATGTATTTTGTAAACAATGAAATATAAATGAAAAGAAATTATCAAGATGAAAAATATGAAACGTAAAGTATACAATTAGAGCTAAATACAAGTTTTTTCTCTCATTTTACATTTATTTCTCCCGGAAATTACTCAAAATTAAGGTTTTTTCAAGTTTTAAGTTAATTTTTTCCATTTTAAATACTTTTTTTTTTATTATTTATCTGAAAGTATGTTCTTTAGTGATTTTGGAACTTCATATTTTCTTTAAATGTATCTAATTTAAAATAAATAAATAGTTAAAATAAATAAATTGAAAAAAAAAAAAAGAAAAAACTATGACAACAATTTATTTACAACATATATTTACTACAATATTACAGTACAATAAACATTGCTAAACATACTATTGTTTTAATGTTTGTTTATTGCAGTCAGAGGATATATTTCGGCGCTGTTGAAAGCAACATAACAAAAATTGTTTTTGCTCCGTATTAGTTGTTAGCAAACCATGAAAGTCCTGCCTCATTTTTACCGCTCTTTGAGCTGTATTATTTACTGGTTTAACGTTTAAGCACTGAGATCATCCTTTTTCCTTCAAGGAATTAAGTGTTATTCGCCCATTCTAATTATATACTTTATGCTTCACATTTTTCATCCTGATATTTTCTTAAAAGTTATCTTTCATTAGAAACAAAATAGGGTCATTCCATATGAAATCAACAAGCCTCAAAACTTGACCATCACCAATTTCAAAAAAAAATTATAGGGTTGATTACCTCTATAAAGTGATACAAAAAACTGATTTTTAAAATTTTTTTCAGCTGTTAGTTTTTTGTGTGAGACCGCTTAAAAAACGCAAAAAATGGAAAAAAGTGAAAATTTGAACATACAAAGATTCAATTTTCTCAGCTTGTATTGCAGCTAGAGTCTTTTCTTATATGTCATTGTAAAGCTCTTTAAACAAGCTTTCAAATGATATATAATTTGACAAAGTTTCGTCATGTTAATATTTCAAGGTCACCAAAAGCATTATTTGACCTTGAATATTTCAAAAAGTGTATTTTTTAAAAATCTGAAAAAAATATATATATTATTTCCTAATGTAGTGTATATGTGGTAAAATTTGCAGAATGGGACAGCAATGGGATCTGGATGAAAAATGGAATCAACTTTTTACACTCTTACCACTTTATTGCAATGCCTATGGCTCCTGAGGATATATAATACAGAAATATTGCAAACTGCGAAATGATATTTACAAGTGACGGTTGGCTTATTCCACGTCTTGTTTTGAGAGGTAAAATCATTCTTTTTCCGTTTCTACTAGGGTCTACTTTCGAAATAATAGCACTTATGGGCACATTGACAACATTTTCAAAGTCTGGATAGTAGATAGAATTTGAGGGTCCATGAGGTTGCAACAGCTTGATTTTCTTCATCTGTGTCTAAGACGCACCTTAGCCACCAATATCCATTATACCTGCAGATCAAGAATCCAACCATTTCTGGGCAATCAAGATCGCCTTTGACAGTTGTAGTACGTTCGATCCTTATAGTGTTGAAAATAAATATGCATTCACTTGCATCTGATTCCTGTTTAATGGCATTACACAATGAAGACTCTGAGTGCCTGGTGTTGTTCTTGCCATCATTTTTCTGGATTTCAAAGCCTCTTTTTCCATATCAAATCAATTCATTTTCAATATTGCACAATTGAACATTATAAGCAGGAAGTAGAGGCTTTGAAATCCAGAAAAATGATGGCAAGAACAACACCAGGCACTCAAAATCTTCATTGTGTAATGCCATTAAACAGGAATCAGATGCAAGTGAATGCATATTCATTTTCAACACTATAAGGATCGAACGTGCTACAACTGTCAAAGGCGATCTTGATTGCCCAGAAATGGTTGGATTCTTGATCTGCAAGTATAATGGATATTGGTGGCTAAGGTGCGTCTTAGACACAGATGAAGAAAATCAAGCTGTTGCAGCCTCATGGACCCTCAAATTCTATCTACTATCCAGACTTTGAAAATGTTGTCAATGTGCCCATAAGTGCTATTACTTCGAAAGTAGACCCTAGTAGAAACGGAAAAGGAATGATTTTTACCTCTCAAAACAAGACGTGGAATAAGCCAACCGTCACTTGTAAATAACGTTTCGCAGTTTGCAATATTTCTGTATTATATATCCTCAGGAGCCATAGGCATTGCAATAAAGTGGTAAGAGTGTAAAAAGTCGATTCCATTTTTCATCCAGATCCCATTGCTGTCCCATTCTGCAAATTTTACCACATATACACTACATTAGGAAGTAACATATATTTTTTTTTCAGATTTTTAAAAAATGCACTTTTTGAAATATTCAAGGTCAAATAATGCTTTTGGTGACCTTGAAATATTAACATCACGAAACTTCGTCAAATTATATATCATTTGAAAGCTTGTTTAAAGAGCTTTACAATGACATATAACAAAAGACTCTAGCTGCAATACAAGCTGAGAAAATTGAATCTTTGTATGTTCAAATTTTCACTTTTTTCCATTTTTTAAGCGGTCTCATACAAAAAACTAACAGCTGAAAAAAATTCTAAAAATCAGTTTTTTGTATCACTTTATAGAGGTAATCAACCCTATAATTTTTTTTGAAATTGGTATGGTCAAGTTTTGAGGCTTGTTGATTTCACACGGAATGACCCAATACATAGAGAAAAGCTATTTTTTGAAGAAAATTATGAATTTTAAGCCTCGTTTGGGGTACCTAAATATTTTTAAATTCGGATAAATGATTTTGTGGGACATGTGGGGATGTAGGGGAAGCGTTTTATCAACATGAAATTTTGAATTTCCGAAAAAAAAAATTTTCGATTTAACCTAGTGAAAAAGGGCTAGTTCGCACTTTCGGACGCAAGTCGGCACGCTTTACCGTTGTTTAAATTGCATTAAACTTTTTTTACAATTGTTTTGATGCAAAAGGAAAAAAATAAGAGGGTTTGCGTTACAAAATTCCGACTTTCGGTTTTTTTGGGACACCCTAGTGCAGTGGCGTATCCAGGAATTGATTTTGGGGGGTGCACATCGAACGTCGACACTGTGATGAGAAAGGAAAAAAATCAAGAAATATGGTGAAACTTTAAAAACGCAGTATTTCGATTTAATTTTTTATATTGAACGTTGCTCAAAGATTGTTTTTTTTTTTTTTTTTTTTCACAAAAATGAATATCTTGCAAAAACAATAAGGCGCGGGTACATCGCTCATTTTCCTCTTACATTTCCACAATTACAGAATAACAATTAGTTTTGCTTCTTATTGTCGAAAACAGAAAATAATATGACAATATTTCAGTGTCCATAAAGTATTTTTCATTGAAAAAACCTGAAGCATATTTACATGAAGGTTACATGTTTTTTCAAAATTCGGTGCCACCATTTTTTATAGTCTTACAAAATCTTGGGGGGTGCATTGGTCCCTTGGCACCCTCCCTGGACACGCCACTGCCCTAGTGTCAGGGTTGTCATTTCGTCCACTTTTTTGAAAAAAGTCCGGGGCGCCGGAAGAAATGGACGAAATGGACAAAATTGGACGAAATGGACAAAATGGAAGAAATGAAAAAAAAAAAGTTTTTTTTTTATACGTTTGATGTATCAAAATGTTATGATGTACAATTAGTATCTCTCTTGCATTTCCTTTTTCCCAAAATAGAAGGATGATCTCATGCAAAAAAAAAAGAATGCCAATTAACCCATTGATTTTTAACTAATTTTAGTTGAAAGAAATAAAATTTAACATAGTGAATAAACTATTGAGTGTAATTACATTATTTTAAAGTAGACAAATAGAAAAAAAAAGTGTTTTTCTTTAATACATATTTTTAAAAAGAAATTAAAGTGTTCTGTCACCTTCTATTTATTTAACACATTAAAATCCCTTAAAAAGTAAACTTTATATGAAATTTTCTCATAAATTCTATGGTTAAATTTTGTTTGAATTAAATACACATATAAATGTATATCATTTGTATTTGAAAATACATTAGATGCTACAAGAAATATTGGTTTAAGTTTGATTCATTTGGTCATTTTTTTTTTTTTTTTTTTGAGGATTTAATGAATGTTGCGCCGTTGTAAAATATTTATGTACATAGCATTATTTTATGGATATATTAATGTTATTATAGGAACATATTTCATTTCATGGCAAAACTTTCTTTCTTGTCATCAAATAATATTTATTTCATAGGGTTTTTAATATTTTGAGACTAAAGCCTTTTAAAATTTTCATTTCCTCTTTTTATATTTTATATACACTTTTATTGTTGGCAATGAAACGCCTTCACAAAAAATAAACATCTTAAAATTATTTACTGCTGATGTGTGCTCTCGTAAGCATTAAATCTTATCGTTAATATTCATTTATTTTATACAGATACTATATTTTTATAGCATCTGTTGTTTATTAAATATTTGTTGGTATACATAATTATGTGTGCTAATTTTGATAATAAAACAAGTACCTCATTGAAAAAAAATCAATATTTTAAAACATTGCTTTTAAACTTTGGATTTTTTAATCGAGAACTGTCGTTTTCTTTAAAGTGGACAAAATGGACGAAATGGACAAAATACTATTTTGTCCGGGACGGTTTTTTCCAGCGGTTTTTTCCGCCCCGGACAAAATCAAACAACCCTGCCTAGGGTCCATGTCAGTGGCGTACATAGCGCTCCCGCAACCCCCGCGGCGCGGGCGGGGCGCAAGACGATTCAGGGCGCTCGATCCAGAAAAATAGCACTATGAGTTACACGGGGAAATTTTTTTTTAATTTTAATAGGGGGCGGGTGCGCACTTATAAATCTTGCGGCGGAGCGCATCTTAGTCTATGTACGTTACTGGTCCATGTCAACGCCGGTGATAACGGACTGCATGCTGCATGCAGACAAGTTTGATTTGAAGGGAGAAGGGATAAAAAAGCTTTTGATGCAGATTTAGTTATACATAATTTGTCATAAAAAAACCCGCCGCCACTTGAAAAAAAAAGAATATCCAGTTATTGTTGCAGAATTTGCCGCCCCTAGCAAAGTGCCGCCCGGGGCGAGTGCCCCCTTTGCCCCCCGCACGCTACGCCACTGTGCTTTGCAATGAGTGGAATTGCTTAGCTGATGTAATCATTGCTTCCCCATGTGTTAATTGATGGTTTAGTTAAAGTAATATATTTTTGGTAGAGAGAAAAACGGGATGCTAAGAAGTTGAATTTAAAAATTAGGTTATTTTTTTCTCCTATATTAAACCACTGGTTCAAGTATTGTTTCAGATCATTGCTCTGATTTTTTTTTTTTTCAAATACAATGTTTATTATTTTGTGTAACTAACATAAATTTATTATTATTATTTTTTTTACATAACTAACATAATGTTTTTTCTGATGTTTGATGTAGGCTACATATACCACATCTTTTAAAACGTCAAGTCAAACACATTATTCCAATAGACTGGGTTGTCTGAAAATATTTATTTTAGCATTATTTTTCTCTCTCTTTTCTAAGAGCTGCAAAGATGTTTTGAAATTTGCATTTTTAGCTCTAATAATGACGAAGTCTTTATTTTTTACTTACACGTTAGGCATAACAACTATGTAAAATATCACTATGTTTGATTACACTCAAAATTCCCAATGTTCCCCAAAATTTCCGGTTTATTCCAGAAAAATCCCGGTTTTTTTCCCGGCTCTCAAAAACTGGGTTTTTTTGCATCTCTACAAGAAGAAGTGACATAAAATTGCCCAACAATAATTTAAAAAAAATAGTTTGTACCAGTAAAATAGTGAAGCGCAGTAGAAACCGCAACGTTTTCCGGTAGCCCTCTGCCACTGATAGGTCATGTGATCATTTCAACTACTCGGTTTAACTGGTAACTGTTCGAACTGAAGAGAAGAAACTTTCAGTTTTAGAACTCTCATCAAAGATCTACGCCTAGGCGTCAAAAGTGTTATAATATAATATTGTCGGTTTTTGGAAAGTTTTTTAGCGTGTGTGCTACGTGTACAATTTTCAAAATTTAAAATGTTGCGTACAATTGTTCTTTCTTCGATTTTCTTATGTTTTGTGCCCGTACTAAGTCAAGTATGTCGAAATCCAACTGTCAAAGAGACAACCTACACTACGGTGGATGGCATAGTCGTTTCTGATGTTGCTTTAATCGCTGAATTCTCAGTAAAATGTGATGAAAAAACTTTCCATGCAGATATAAATGGAAAAACTCTTCCAGTTGTCAAATCTCCAGACGGCACAAAGTACCAAGTTAGCTGGTCAGAAGCCGCTGCTAAGATTTCAAGTGGTCAGCATAATATCAAAATATATGATGAAGAAGGTTTTGCAAATCTTAGGAAAGCCCAGCGTAATGGGGAGGATATTTCTGGAATCCGTTCTCCATTTTCAATTTCTGTTTATCATCCAGGTTCTTATTATGGACCATCTGTTCAAAGTGAATTTTGGGCCGCTGCTTTCAGCATAGTTTTGTGGTACATAGCCTTTTCCGAAAGATCTAAACTTGTAGCATGATAATTTGTTGAGTGGTTTTGTGTAAGAAATCATTGATCAAAATCATTTAATAAAATTTTTAAAAAATGACAATGCAGTTTCAGAATGTTGTTTTAAATATGAAATGTGGTACATTTACAGCCTTTCAAATTCAATTCGTTAAGCTATATAGACTTTTTTGCCCATTTCTGTATGTATGATTTAAACAGTTAAGAACAATTTAGTTTCCCTGATTCCAATAGTATTGAATCTTTCAATACTGCTTCAGAAATGACATGCAGAAAAAAGGGAAAATGGTATTCTTTCTTTCTGATATTGAATCAAAGT
Organism: Uloborus plumipes; assembly: GCA_038373865.1. Taxonomy (NCBI): domain Eukaryota; kingdom Metazoa; phylum Arthropoda; class Arachnida; order Araneae; family Uloboridae; genus Uloborus; species Uloborus plumipes. Next base: position 40,323 of record JAXGGA010010990.1, read on the forward strand.
GTAACAAATTTCTCTAATGATATTCTTCTTCAATACCTTCTACACTTGAAAAACTGCCTTTTTTAAAACACTACTGATTGTAACATTCTAAACCTTAATATTTGAAATATTTTCATTAATGATCCTAATTTTTATAAGGAAACCAGATACTCTATGAATAAATTTATTCAGTTTATTTTTCATACCATTTTCCCCATTCAAGGGCATAGCTAGGGGGTGCAGCTGCACCCCCGTAGATCAGAGCCAATGGGAGGTCACTGTGACCTCTCATTTTATTTATTTGACTTTTATGCAAAATTTTTGGGAACTTTATATAAATTGCATTATTATATTTAGTATTGATTACTTTTCAGAAAATGATAGTGAACTTGCCTGTTTTTAGGAGAAAATTTTTAATTTACCGAATGAAACTCAGAACTTTACTGAATGATTAAAAAATAAATAGAATACAAGAATGCATACTTATCTATGGCTACCAAAAGAGACGTGAGGCATCACGAAAATAAATAAATTAATTAAAGAAAAAAATAAATTAAATAAAGAAGTTTAGCCTTGCAATACTGTCTCACTGTTTTCAAATTTCATCAGCCAATTTGTATCGGATAAGAACTTTTTGGGAGGTCACAGTGACCTCCTATTGGGGTGCCACTGCTTGCACCCCCTAAGGTGAGTCCTGGCTACGCCCTTGTCCCCATTTATTTTATTAGTGTCAGATGGAGAACCATGACTGTGGACATTTAAATTAGACAGTAATAGAGAAGGTTACGTTAGTTGATAAACTTGTAAATGCAACTTTTATGCAGTTTTTATATCATTTTATCGCATTATCACATAGAAATAATTATAAAAAAACACAAAATTCTTTATAATTTATTATTTTACGTAAGAAGACACAATAAAAATATTTTGCATTTAAGGATAATAACTACATAATTAAATTCATGATTACCACTTCAAACAAAAAATAAGAATTATTTTGAATGCATTGTTTTGAGGAAATTCACTAAAAAATAATAAGCAATGAAAAAACAATACATAGCAATAGGGATGCACCGAGTAGCATTTTACCGAGTACCGAGTTGCCGAGTACCGAGTACCAATTGTTTTTTAAAAAATCATTAACATAGAGCGGTACAGGGTTAGAAATCATTACAAAATTTTACTGGTCTTCTCGACCAGGGAACAGGAATATATACTGGTTAACAGACAACATCACTGGTCCACCTTAAATCATTAATCACATTTTTTTTCTTTAAAAAAAATGGTGGTCCTTGGATTGTTTATTATTTTTATGGTGATTCGAGGCGAGTTTTACTGGTCTGGAACCAATGGACCAGTAGTAAATTCGAACCCTGACATATGAACTGATCATTGGAATGGACCTCTATATGATAGTTCTTTGAACAAAAATCCCACTGAATTTAACTTATGCATTGTTTAAAATATTTTATTTATTTTGTCAAAAATTTTAGAAAAAAATTATTTTTAAAATGAAAAAATATAAAGTGTCAATTAAGTTGGAATTATATTAATCTATTATTGATTAGTTCTAATTCTCTAAACTTGTTCGTCAAAAAAGTTCGTCAACTTTCTGGCAGTGCTTTGATGAAGTTTCAAATGCACAAGAAAATGTCAATAGTGAAAATAACAACACGGAATTCGAATATGAAGAGATGTTAAAGAAAGAGATGGAGTCTTTCTTTTCTGGAGAATTACTAAATAGAACAAATAGTCTTTTTGCCTGGTGGAAAAAAAATAAAAAAAAGTTTCCTATCTTATGCAAACCATGGGCGGATACAAGGGAGGAGCAATGGGGGCGATCACCCCTCCCTTGAGGGACTCTTCTCTAGCAGTTTTTCGAGTGTGAAGGTCAAAAAAGGCAATTTTAAATGATCTTCGATGTATTATGAGAAGTAGTTGGGATTCGGGGCTCTGATCTGGAATTTTGTCGAAATTGAAGACCGAAACATTTGTAATAAACATGTGTTAACCAGGATATGTGGTAAAAAAGGGGGGCAAGTTAAAAAAAAACCAATCGCCCCTCCCTTGGAATTTTTCTGGATCCGCCCTTGATGCAAACTAGCCAAAAAGTTTCTTAGTGCACCTTCAACTAGTGTGCACAGCGAGAGGGTTTTTTCCGAGGCAGGTTATATTTGTATCAGTCTGAGGAATAAGCTTTGACCAGAAAATGCTGAAAGATTAGTTTTTTTGCACCATAATTTAAGATACAACAATTTCAATTATTGAAATATTTTGCTGGCATTTTCCCTTTTTTTCAATAAATATTAGAGAATCTTTTTCTCCCCCTAATAAAAATGACTTAATTTTACTTCTCTGTGTTATCACTATACCACAAGTTTGAATCTGCAAAACCATGATTTTAAAAATTCGTAATCTAAATTTTTAATGATTAGAAATACATTGGAATATGATTGAAAGTTTCTTTTTAATGAGTTTATTAATATTCATCTTAAGGATCACTTGGACTGTTCCTGACCAAAGGTAAATTCCCCTACACCAATATGCGATATGAAAAAGTTAATTACATTTGCACATTCTTAGTTAATTTTCATACTGATTTGGTATTATAACTTTTTTAAAACTTATACGTAGAATTCAGTCATATTTTATAAATATATTAATTGTAAATGATTGCATTATATATATATTTGCATGTTTTTAATTATTGAAAAATGTGTCTTGAACTATTCAATTTTCTACAACTACTCGGTATCGGCCGAGTACCTGATTCAAATTTGGCCGAGTACCGAGTACTCGGCAAATTGGCCAAGTAGGCCGAGTACCGAATATTTACCGAGTACTCGGTGCATCCCTACATAGCAACAACAAGTAAAAGAAACGTGGGTTTATTATTATCAACTTTGCTAGCAGTATACACACGGTGATGCCCGTGTAATAAATGTAAAGGAGAATAAATTTAAATTCTCTCCAACCCTCTGACGTAAAATTATTATATTCCTTAATTCTAATGTGCTTCACCACCTTTTAAAAAGTAAGTAACGGGATTTTTTAATTATTCAAATTTGTCAATTTTCAAGGCTTAACTTAATACGCAAATTTAGACAACTATGTAATTTCAGAGACGAAAGAGCGGTTTGCATGGAAAATTGACCTAGTATTTCAGTTATGCTTATAGAGTTAAGCCTTGAAAATTGAGTAAAATTGATTAATATCTCCTGTTCTAATTAATGGAGAGAAACGTGCTAAACCTTTTCTTTTTTAGAAAAAACCCATTTCCATGGATGTACAATGTTTGGGGGTGCTGGGAAGTTTTCCCCCTCAATTACGTAGAATACACCAAAAATAAGACTAATTAATAAATTTAAAAATAACTAATTCGAAATTTAGAATTCGGCCTTTGACTTGCAATTTGTGGGGATACATTCGAATTTGGTGCCAAGTTTCAGGTTTGTAGGTGCTGTGGGGGTGGGCTTCTAGCCATCGGTTACAAACAAACAGAGCTGTCATCTTTGTAGATTTATTTATTTTTTCAGAATTTAGAAGAAAAATTTACAATGCGCCTCAATGACATTGAAAAGTGTTTTTATGATCTGAAAATAAAATGCACATTTTGTTTTGTCTTTTTGCTCTGTCATAGTAAAATAATAAAAATGAAAATTTTATTAGCACTGGAAACTTGGCTGTTGAGAGTGTTATATATGCAATGTAGCTTGAATGATTTTGTTTACTTCAAAAACCAGTCAAATAACAAAATTTCTTAATTTTAAGAAAGCATTTATATCAACACATAAAATTATTCAATAGCAATTACAACACTTTTTGTGGAAAAATACAGTGAAACCTCATTAAAACAAACTCGAATAAACCTTTAAAACCAGTTTCTTATTGAAGGAACAACAAACAGGAGGACAAGGTTTCTTTTAGCAATAATTTGTTTTAAACGTGTTTGAATTAACCAGGTTTAACTGTATTTAAAATTATGAACATATCCATTTAATGATTGAGATTGAAACAAAAAACTTGTTGAACACCTAACTTGTTTTTCAGATTAGAATGAACTCGGTTACATATTTTTTTATAAAA
>JAXGGA010010991.1:0-44374 GCA_038373865.1 Uloborus plumipes
TGTCAAGTGATCCAACGTTTTTTACCTTACATTTTTGTATTTCTTTCACATTTGGCTCATCAATTGTACCCCTTGAGGTAATCAAAAGTCTCAATTTTTGGATTTTTATCTCTATTATTTTTTCATTTATGAGACTTTGAACTTTGGAAAAACCCTCGTTTTTCCATGGATAAGGGTGCATAAAAGGGACCATAACTCGGCACCAAATATAGATAGAACGATTTGGTAAATGGCATTTTAAAGTACGTTAGTTGCCGCTTAATTTGATATGCAACATGACTAATTTGATAAAAATTTTCTTTTTCAAAAAATGAAATTTAAATTTCAAATTTAAATTTCTCGAAAAACATATAATTAATTTTTTTGAAAAAATTCTCAAAAATTTTTGTGTATTTCATCTATGTTTGTACAAATTTTTAGATTGGGATCTCAATGGGATCATATTTTTTTGAATTTTTGAATAAAACTGTATAGGAAAAAAATGATATTTTTTAGATTCTATTTATTTAAATACTAAGTTCTCTTGCTTGTGATTGCCTAAAAAGTAGTGAACAAACATGAATATGTTTAAAGTGAACTAGCATGAGCTTATAGATTTGTCAGGTTCACCCCCCTCCCCCTTCCTCCACCGCACAACCACTCTTTTTTAATTCAAAACTGTTCAAAATGTTAAAAAAAACCTCTTTGATACAAAATGAATACTAAACTTTTTTAAAGTTGGTAAATGAGTTTCCTTATAACTAGACGAAGTATCCCCCTCCTCCACCCAAATGTACCATTAACGCTGTACTATTATGACGTCTAACCTAGGGATTGAATTGACTATTATTTTTACTCTAGGTAAGTGAGCTAACATTAACTTGTAGATTGGTTAGCTCCCCCTCCCTTCCTTCCTGACCCAACCATTTTCCCCCCAAACTGTTTAAAATGCTAAAAAAAAGCTTCTTTGATGCAAAATGAAAAGTAAACTTGTTTAAAGTTGATAAATGGGCTTCCTTATAACAAGGCAAAGTACAACCCTTCCCCCACCCAAATATACCATTAACGCTATACTAATATGACGTCTCACCTGGGGATTGATTTGAGGATTATTTTCCCCCTAGGTATATATTGTTTTTCAGACGAAGTGTTTCGTTTTCAATCCGAACTTCACAAAGTGTACTTCCATTCAAAATCTGAATTTAAACTTATGGTTCATTTCATCCCCTCCCCCAGCACCAATCTTCAATTTTGAAAAGAGGGAATAAATGGGTCGCCCCAAGATCATAGCGAACAGCAAAATAGCCACTGTTTCCCCTTGTTCTCATAATGTTTTCCCATTATTTTTACACAAAACTGAAAAGAAATTAAAGTGTCACGTTATATGTCAGTCCCCATGGGGACTGACATATAACGTGACCTTTCTTTTCTCTTATTGGACAAAGCTCATGAGCTAATAAGAAAGAGTAACAAACAGAACAAACTGAAACACTACCAGACATCAGTAGAGACTAAGGCTTTGAAATGGGGCTAGGCGGGATGATAAAAAAAATAAAAGTTTGGAGTGGAAAGGTAGGGTAAGGGGGGGGGGGAGCAATCTATAAAGAAGTTAAACAACATGTGAGGTTGTGCTCAAAAAAGCAGTGTTTGCTTAATATGTACATATATAGATATATCATGCTGCATTACTTTAATTTACAACAAAATGAAAAAGAACACAAACAATTAAATAAAAGCTGCACACTAGATAATGTGGGAAGATAGTTATGGGGACACAGACATATGGTCTGATATTTTGATTTATTTTCAGTTTTGTGCGAAAAGAATAGAAAAAACGATGAGAACAAGGCGAAACAGTGCTATTTTGCTGTTTGCTATGATATTGGGGCGACCCATTTATTTCCTCCCTTCAAAATTGAAGATTGGTGCTGGAGTAGAAGATGAAATGAATCATAAAGTTAAATTTCAGATATTGAATGGAAGTACACTTTGAAGTTCGGATCGAAAAGAAACACTTCGTCTGTCGTCGTTCGAAAAAACAATATATATACCTAGGTTTGAAAATAATCCTCAACTCAATCCCCAGGTTAGACGTCATATTAGTATAGTGTGAATGGTATATTTGGGTGGGGAGGGGGATACTTCGTCTAGTTATAAGGAAACCCATTTCCCCACTTTAAATAAGTTTACTATTCATTTTGTATCAAAGAGTTTTTGTTTTTTTAAAAACATTTTGAACAGTTTTGAATTAAAAAAGAGTGGTTGTGCGGGGAAGAAAGGGGTAGGGGGGTGAACCTGACAAATCTATAAGCTCATGCCAGCTCACTTTAAACATATTCATGTTTGTTTACTTCTTTTTAGACCATCACGAGCAAGAGAACTTAGTATTTAAATAAATAGAATCTAAAAAATATCATTTTTTTCCTATACAGTTTTATTCAAAAATTCAAAAAAATATGATCCCATTGAGATTCCAATCTAAAAATTTGTACAAACATAGATGAAATACCCAAGAATTTTTGAGAATTTTTTCAAAAAAATTAATTATATGTTTTTTGAGAAATTTAAATTTGAAATTTAAATTTCATTTTTTGAAAAAGAAAATTTTTATCAAATTAGTCATGTTGCATATCAGATTAAGCGGCAACTAACGTACTTTAAAATGCCATTTACCAAATCGTTCTATCTATATTTGGTGCCGAGTTATGGTCCCTTTTATGTACCCTTATCCATGGAAAAACGAGGGTTTTTCCAAAGTTCAAAGTCTCATAAATGAAAAAATAATAGAGATAAAAATCCAAAAATTGAGACTTTTGATTACCTCAAGGGGTACAATTGATGAGCCAAATGTGAAAGAAATACAAAAATGTAAGGTAAAATTTTTCTCAGATTTTGGATCACTTGACGTGGAATGACCCTTTATTAAAAATAAAAATACCGTCTCTTAATTTGTTTTCTTTTTCTCATGAGTTAAAGCAAATATAGTAGTCGTAATCTGTTAAATTGAGCAGCTATAATAATATACGTGCGAACACAGTGCTGTTTCGAAATGAAATGCGGTGGAAAATGACCCCTTCGGGGAAACGATATCGTATGAGTGGAAAAGCAGTGCTATAGACGACACGACACCGTACTTATCGTTGCAGTATTACCGCCGGACTTTGGTCGTTGTCGTGTCGTCAAGTGGAAAAGCGCCCTAAAAGTGCTAATTTTACAATTTAATTCTGCGCATTTTATAGTTTTTAAACTGGAACCTCTGCTGCCATTATTATATTGTAAAAACAACAGTTTATTTTCTGCACTGTACTTTTTGCAGTGAAAATTGTTCCCGTTGTAATAATGCTTTATTTATTTCTTTATGGAGAGGGGTAAGTGGTGTAAAAGAGTACAGAGACAAAGGTTGTAGGGCTGCGACATCGATGTTTTTACCTTCGATGTTTGAGAGTCGATGTTTTAGGTTTGATGTTTTCTTTCGATGCCGGTGTTTTATAATCCAGCAAAAAAAGCTGGCGATATGCAGACGTATTAAGAAGTTTTCATCCTTAATCAGAAGTTTCAGTATTAATCTCATTAGAAAACATTTTCTATGATTATTATCGATGTTTTGCTCTCGATGCTTCTAAAACATATCTAATTTGCTTTCGCCATTTTTCTTTTAAATTTTATTTATTTCATGATTATTCTTTATGTGAATGTTTTATATTTCAGCAAAAAAAAAAAAAAAAAAAAAAAATCATCAAGAAATGCTGTCAAAAGTTATATTGTTAATCAGCCGTTACACTATCAATCTCGTTAGAAGACGTTTTTGATAGTAACCATTGATGTTTTAAGGTCGATGTCTTTTAATGATCACTGTTTTTTTTTTTTTCAGGAGAGAAAAACATAAATCTAATTGAGTGATTTGAAGAGGCGCAATGTATTGGGGAGTTATTATTCAACCGCGACGAGATGGCCGGTGTCAATCAAATGAGAAAATGAGTCTATTCCTTAAAATAGGTAGAGAAGGAAGAAACTCCAGTGTGCCATATTTGCAAGTTTAGCGACATTTTGGCGAAGTGATAAGTTTTATGAAATATTAAATAATTCTTCGAGCCACACCTGCATTTGGCGAGGAAGTGAAAACAAGTCTTTGCTTTCTTTATTGCAACCCTTAAGTTACCATTTTGTTTTTAAATTTAAATGAACAGTTGGAGGCGCTGCAGTCAATGGCCAATGGCTGCGGAAAGATATAAAACCAAGAACCACCTACTTTCTTGTATCCAATGAGAAATCTTTCCCGATTGTGCAAAAATTAAAATAGTTTCCTCTTTGGCTAATTTCTCAAATTGGGAGACCAATTAAAGGTAAGCAAGGTGACGTATTCAAGCTTTATAACCAATGCCGCAATTGTGAATCCCATTCCTCAATTTTCATCTGCGTATCACCCCTTCCAAAAAATAGACAATCCTGAAAAAAGGAGGAGTCATAGGCCATCTCTGCGAAGTTGAATAATTCTGTACATTTAAATGTGTAAGTAATTTTTATAAAAAAAAGATAGATGTTTTGAGTCGATGTATCAATATCATCGATGTCTTAATTTCGAAACATCGATGTTTTGCCTTCGATGTCGCACCCCTAGGTGGAAGGTACAGCTCGTGATGAAATCCATATTTCTGGTGTAGACATTTAAACGCGGAAGCGACAAGAAGAGCAAAAACAAAATAAGAGCTTTTACTCAAAAAGATCTCGCGAAAAGGAAAAAGAAACAGAATTTCACCGCGCACTTTGATTGACGCTCTCCTGGGTGTTCTCTTTTATGGGTGTGAAATAGCTCATCCTCCTCTCCGAGAAAGAGAGAAAAAGAAACAAAAATAACTCATCTTTAGCACAACTGTCCGAAAAATCCTTAGCGCTGACGTCCCAGTTTCGTCCCCTAAAAAACTCAAGTACTGCAGAGAAGATGGGAGGCAACATCAAGACATCACTGTGGACAGACGGGAAAAAGGAGGTGGGGAGTTGAAAGAACCTAGTAAGAAAGAAAAAAAAAAATCTGCTTGTTTACTAATTAGCTGTTGCGAACTTTATTTTTTTTTTAGACTCGGCTGTACAAAAATCTTAGGAGGAGGTCCTTTTTTACGGATTGTAGGTTTCATATTCCATAACAGAACTTTCTGGAGTTGCAGAAGTTCTGGGCCACCCGTAAGGAGAACACCTCCTGTAGCTGCTGTCAATCTTCTTTCCTTTTTCTTTTTTATTCTTTATCTTTTATTGATGTATCTTCTTTCTACTTAAGAAGATTTTAAGCTTAAAAATTGTCGCAATCGAAGAAGAGTTCCTGACATTTTGTGGTGGAAAAAAATAGAAAGAACATAACTGATTAATGAAGGCGATTTGTATTCGTTCGATGATAATCATGAACTTCAGGGTAGTAATTCAATCAGTATCACCGACTCTTAACTTTAATTAAGAATGTTATTTTTATGTGCAAATTTTTAGCCAACAGTTGGCATGATGAGCGAACTTCATTGTAATAATTTATGTTATTTGCTTCGAGCCTGTTTCTCTCGAGTCTGGCTATCTCGGAAACCTATGTCAAAGTTTTTCAATTTCCCTGGATTTCTGGAATAAGTTCAATATTTTCTTCCATGTTTATCTCTATCTGTCGAATTTGTGTAACACTGTCAGTTTCGAATTTGAACCCTATCGATCTTTATCAACAGTAGAACTTAAAGACAAAATGTATTCCTTCTAATATTAACAGTCATGTTGTTCTTCAAGTTCTGTGAGACATGTAGCTCCGGGAAAACTGCATGTAAGGAACAAGATTTTTGAGAAATTCCTCACATTAGGAAACTTGGGGGACGGGAGTATTGTTGAGTGGTGATAAAATCTCGTGAGTTTTTTTTCTTGTCATGGAGAACAGTTATTTCGCTGGATTCTATAAATACACTGTAAAAAATGAATGATGTTTTTACAGTATAATACATCTAGTTTTATAGTAATAAAACTGTAAAACTGGCTAATTTTACAGTAATAACCTGTAAAACGGCTACTTTTACGGTACTAAACTTTAAAATAGCAATTTTACCGTGATGAACAGCAAAATTGCTAATTTTGCAGTTTAGTACCGTGCATTTTACAGTTTTAAACTGGAACCTCTGCTGTCAGTATTATATTCTTGTTTTTACAGTATAATACAGCTAAATTTCACGGCAATAAACTGTAAAATTGCTTCCTTTACAAAAAAAAAAAAACTTGTAAAATTGCTAGTTTTACAGTTTATTACTGTGTGCAGTTTTAAATTGGAACCTCAGCTGCCAGTAATTTACTGTATAAACAACGGTTCATTTTTTGCAGTGTATGTCGAACTAACATCTAAATTGTTCCGATTGAGGATGAAATTAAACTTTAAACAATGTTAAACGAAACATCCATCATACTGAAAGATAATTCTCACACTTAAAGGTATAAACTTACTATAGGATGCTTACTAAAATTAGTAAAACCTGTAATTACAATAGGTCAAACGGTTAACTGTTCAACAATATAAATGAATAAGAAGTTATCAACTCTCTGACTTTGTTTCAACAGCTTCTTTTTATAACCGTATCAAAACCTAGCATGTACCTTATCTCGAATTTTTCTTCTGTATCGTGAAATTTGTGATAGACAGGTGCGACAGTATAAGTTTTAGAGCATGTTATAATTACCCACGTAGGATTGCGGAGTCGCAGTTCAACTGCTTTTGAAGTTAAAGTGTCGAAGCAGAGTATTTAAAATTCCAGGAGTTGAAGTCGATTATTTTCTCTCCGACTCCGCAGCCTTGTTTACATTGCATGTATCAACAGCTCAGTATGCCTAGCTCTAAGCTCCGACTATTTTTGAATATTGTTTAGTAGAAAATGCAATGAGTAAGAGAGAAAGAAAATTAAATGAATAAAAGTACACAAATAATTTCAAAACTCAATGATCTTATGCTGCTTACTGCTTTGATACCAATATCGCACATTTACATTTCATGCTGCAATTGGAAATGGAAGACCATTGATTTATTATATTATTTATTTGATTTTGTAATTAAGGTTCATGTCGCAAGTTCCACTTATTACACAGGATTGCAAAATTAAAGTTTGTGAAAAATACAAAAAAAAGTTTCTGCTGATCTTTAAATTCACGTAAAATTGAATGTTTCGAAAAGACTGACGAGGTAGAATTTTTTTCACTATTTTTCTTGAAAGCAGCACCAAAAAATACGCAAAGTTCAGTTTTTACTTCTCCTGTATTTTTTCATCGCAGGCTTGTGTTATTAATTATACTAGAAAATGAACTATAAATAAGTTGAAGATTTTCGTCATATTTTGTGTTGTAGTCATGTGTTAAGAGCAATGCTCTAATAGCCGTTCCTCCTCACAACACACCACACAGAAGCAATGATCATTTCCCTTGAACCATTTAATTATCTTCACATACATTTTGAAAAATTATCCATGATTATCTACACTAATTTCTTTAATTTCCTCCTAAATGGTAGATAACAACTTATAATTCTACTCACACCGTTTTACACATCACTTCATTCCTTTCTCTTTTTTTTTTTTTTTTTTGTCGTATAGCTGATTAGCGACGCATACCAACCTATTGAAAAGCAGCAGACGTTTCATAAACTGTGATGTCACCAGTCACCGGTAACCAATGAGAATGCAAAACTCCATTTTTGAGCAAGCAGAAATGGCAAAAAAGTATTAATAGCCTAGAGAGACAGGTTTATAAGTAAATCAACGCGTTATATTTAACCCTATACGATAAATAAGGCTTCACAGATGCACCGAAACCTGAGCTAAAGTAACATTTTAAACTTTTGAGGCAGTTAGCAGAGCGTCGCGGTCCCATAGTCTGCTAATGAATGATATAATTTTCTGTCTATAAGACTCTTAATTGGCTGTTTCATCTCGAAAGTGGACACCCGCTGTTTAAGTGCAGATAAATATGCTACTGTGTGATTGCTGATTTGAAGTTTACACAAGGACTTGAATAATGATGTGATTCTTCTGGAAAGGTCAGCCCGGGGATAGTGCTTCAGGTTAAAGAGATGCGTTGGATTTTCTGGTTTTAAGTGAAAGCTGTTTTTCAGAAACTTAAGCATTTGGTAGTTAAGAGAAATGCTTGAAATTTCAACCAACTGTCAAAGTTTTTTCTGAAGAAACTTTCCGAAAGGTTTGAAATTGGGAGTCTAATCAGGTCGATTTTCAATTTAAACGATCAATTTATGCATGAATTAAAGTAAAAATTCTCTACCTGAGACAGAAAAATCACTATATCCCCCTTCCCTCTATTTTATTCAAAATCGAAATTTAAGCACTTATTTAACTTTGTATACTGTATTCTGAGATACAAACGAGGTGGCCTCGAAGTGTAACTTTTTTTTTTCTTGTGGGGGTGGGGGGGAGGACTGGTTGTCAATTCTCTGAATGAGACTCCGATTTTTACTGGCTGACAAATTATGGGTTATGCACTCACCTTATACCGCATGAGAAGAGAGATTAGGCGTTTGAAAAATTCAATATTTCCAATACTGTCTCCAAATTTGCTGAATGGGCAGGCACAAAACTTGCCATATCAGTAAAATTTGTAGGAGGTCACAGTGACCTCTTGACTTCCTACTGAGGTTCCTTTGGGTACAAAGCGCCAAGACTTTGGTGATCAAATTTTTATTTTATGAGCTCATTTATTCAATACGAATCACAACAAAAGAAGAACTTTATCTCCTGGAAGATTTTGTTTCCGTGACTTAGCACACTTTACCTCTAGGTATTATTTATTTGCTTTCGATTTTTTTTCTATATCTCCCTTTTTATTGCACTAGTAGATGATTAGCATTTTAGCAAAATTTTGCACCAAATGACTCCTTTATCAACATGTTCTCTCAGCAGGAAAATTCTTTATGGTTTTGAACAAACAAAATTTTTTACCACGTCAAAATAGAATACTTAAAAGCTTTTAGCAAGTGTCAAAATCCCATGGACTGTACACTATGTAGAGAAAAAAAAACTCTTAAAAGTATCTCTTTATTTCCCATATTTCCATCAATGCAAGAGTATCTAAAGACCAAAAAAAAAACCTTTTTAGTTTTCAGCTTTAAAAAGCGGCTTATTATTCATATTCACATCAATATAATGCTTTTTAGATCTTCGCAATATGCATTACACAGTTAGGATTATGTTCAACAGACCATAAATGAATTCGTTACAGACTAGCCATTTACGAATCACATGCTTAATAAATTCCCACGACGTTGCCATGAATGAGAGAGCGGGGAAAGAACCTTTTTACTTTCATTCTATCTTATTCAAAGCCCCTCCAGCGGGAACCCTATGCTTGATTAAACTTCCCTAAGCTTTTATCCCAGGTTTAGAAAAGTTCCGTTCCAGCAATGAGATTATGTACTCCTCTTTCATGAATGATTTCTTCCAGGGGTCACTCGGCTGGGCCCAGGTCGGGGCTAATTTCGAGCTATACCTCTCACTTCCCAGAAGTGTAAGATCGTGGCTCTGAAGACAATCCTCCAGATGTGACACCATGTTTCTATAAGTGGTTTTTGATTGCGGGAAGGGCGATAAACTTGGGAGAGAATTCACGAGAGTAACCCCCTTGACCGAGCGATGGATCATTGCGTGAGAGGTGCTATGTCTAAATGTTGATTGCCATGAAGTTTGCGGACGCCATTTGTCTGTTCCGTTTCATCTGGGTTCGGAACAAAGTGGATTATAATATCATGTTTGAAATTTAACTTTCAGATCTATCATCAACTAAGTGTTTTCTTAGAAGCCATTGAAGATCCAAGATAGTAAAATTAGCTGTGACTTCAGCTTACTTTTATGCAGTGAATCCTAATAAAAATTTAATTTCTGTAGCGAATCATAATCAAATTAAATCTATGCTTGAAATTCAACCTTCAAATATATCATCAGCTAAGTGTTTTCCTAGAAACCATTGAAGATTTAAGACGGAAAAATTAGCTATCACTTAAAGCTTTCTTTTCTAATCTGCATTATAATGAAAATGTAATTCATTAGAGATTCAGAACTTTCAGTCTATGACGTAGAACAATGGTACCCAGCCTACGGCTCACGGGTCACATGTGCCCCACGAAGCTGATCCACGTGGCCTGTTGTATTCAATGCAACGAATGGAAAAATGTACTCCAGAAAAGGGATACACGAGCCTTTCATACCAAGCGCTCATTTTTGCAGTTGTTTTCGTGGTCAAAATTTCTTATTACGCACCTCTTCCACAGTACTGACGATTTATCAATTCAGAGAAGCAACCTTACTATATGTAAAGTTTTTATAGCACAGTTATAGATTGTTGAAACATACAATAACTTAAGTACTCACTAAGTACTTGTATATAGCGTTTCAAAATTTTTACGCTTATAAAAGCATGAAGTCTGCTGAGATTTCGATTAGTCGATTAAATTGTTAATGAGACCCTTAAGCTTGATACTGTGGAATTAAACATTCTATGTCTTGCTTAAGTTTTTTAAGGAGCTAACAAAAGTTTTCTTTTTGGAAGTATTTATAGGCGGTTCCTTTCTGGGGTTATGATATGATTCAGTAATACTTGATTCTACAAGTTTCCAGTAATTCAAGACCCGAAAATTTACCTCAAGATAAGTGCGCTAAAAGTGGCTACACTTAAGCTTTTATTGTTATTCATAACTTTTTGGTTAGGTGTACTTGGCAGATTTTTTTTTATACTGAATTATACAATTATCTGTAATATATATGGAGCACAATTTTTTTAATAAGGTGTCATTTAATCACTTTCATGGTACGTATTCAAAATTGTTGTTTGTGGGACGCCTTCGGAATATGGTGTTTCAAACGTGGTCCATGCGCTGAAATCACTAGCAAAATATAAGAAATATTATAGATAAAAACACGTTTATTTTTCAAGAAGAGTAATGCAATGTTAAATTAAAAGAAAAATAATTAATTCGAAAGAAATTACGAGGGGAAAAAACTATAAAGATTTTTTTATTCCAACGCCGTTATGGCTTAACTTACTCCGAAAAATGTTTTTCAGAAGAATAGCAGAATCAAGTGCAATGTTAAAAAGCAATATAATACTGTGAAGCACAGAAAATTACCTTTCTGCATTAGTTTATGTATTTTTTTTATGTTGGCCATCGCAGAATTATTCATAGGGTCACGATTTGCAATCCCCCGTAAAGTTATTAATCTGTTAAATTCATTAAAGCTAAAGTAAATGGGGCTTAAGAGAAGGGAATAATAATGCAGAAAACCTGTCTTGGCTCAAAACTCTAAGAGTTTTGAGCGAAGAGAGCACCTGTGAATTAAAATTATATCAATTTTAAGAGAGAGAAAGCACATGTGAATTAAAATTATATTCTCAGCTGGGAATTCGAGCTATTCCTTCTCAAAAGTGAAATTACTACACTGGTGACTTACTGGAGGTTACTTACTGGTGACAGATCAAGGTAGTTTCTTTAAAGCCAACCATTTGCACTGCAGACAAATGTTTTACATTTCAGTACCGCTGTTTTGTGGGGAAAAAATATAATTAATGCTACTTTTAGGGGCTGGTCTATTTTAGGACAACTTTGCCTCACCTGCTTCGTACGACTTTGCTATAAACAAGTACGACTGCAATACTAATTTTGAGAACGAACTTACGGCTGTCAAAAAAAATTCTCATTCAGTCCCTTCTTCGACTTAGTCACAAACCGACGCGACACAAAATTATAGCTCAAAAGATCAGTTTGGTGCTGATCCCCCTTGCGGAGGAAGTTACTCGGAGGAAAGAGATCTTCAGAAGAAAGGGAGTGCCACACGGTGCGTGTGAGGTAAAAGAGAACCGCTTAATCCCTTCTCAAAGATGGTCATCCCCAAACACCCCACTGGATGGAAAATCCTCAGATTCGGTGGAAGATCACGGCGGGTCCGATAGTCCGTGCCCCCTGGAGCGTGGCTCACTGCGACCGTGATTCCCTGTTGTCGTCCTAAATTGGTCCGCCTGCTTGAATGTTCGCTGGAGAGAGAAATCCATTCCATTGTCGGAGTTCTTGAAGGATAATAGGTAGTTGAGATTAAGTTTTCGCTCTTTGGTGTGAGATAGGATGATTGTGGAATGTACTCGAGGATTTGGGAGGATGAAGATTTTCGGTCTGTTGGGCTTTTTCAGTGTTCATAAAATTCTAAGCAAGAATCAGTTTTTCTAATATCAGTGAAAATTGGAGGTTTCGTCGATTGGCAATAGTTTTTCCACAGAAAGGTTTCAGCTGAAATCATTGTGTAAGACTACAACTCGATCTCATTGTCATCTGAGGTATAATACGAAGCTTGAGAATTTCGGAAAAGATCTCTAATAAAACTATGTTACATACTTTTTAATAGAAGGAACGTATTTATGAAAAGTTTATCAGTGCAAAGAATGCATGTTGCTGTCGAGGTAGAAAAAAATGGAAGCAGTTTATGTCAATCAAACATATTTCGCAATTCACGTTTTTTTTTTCATCTCCCAAAATAAGTTCAAAGCTCCAGCAAAATAATTAAGTAAATAAATAAAATGACCTGGGTTTTAGGGATGGGAGGGGGTTGAATTTTTCTTGCAAGTAACTTCCAACCCTTTTGTCGTGCAATTTAAAAACCGTAAAATTGTACATTTTAGACAAATGAGTAGCGGCATTCCGATTTTTCACATCTCTCTAAATGACGTGGGAAGTTACAAAATGAAATGTGCTCGGAGTTCGCTTAATTCAAAGTTCGAGAAAGCTGAAAACGATTTTATTTTTATACAAATACAATTTTATACACATCTTTATTTCCTCATCAAATTTCACAATTGCAATTATTCATTTTGTTTTTCGTCATTAAAAAACTAAATAAATATTTTGAAAATGGTGCAGTATTGTAAGTAAGACGTTCTTACTTCATTCCATTTCTTTTTACTTGTTCCAGTAGCAAATTTTATTTTAATGGATTTTTCACAGACATTTCTTACCTTGTCTCCAGTGAAGTTTATTTCTAACAATGAAAAACACTTTCCAATAAATTGAATATCCTAACCTCTGATTTAATTTTAATGAATTGTTTTAAATTTGAACGTACTGCTTTTCTAATAGCATAGTCTTTTCCCAAGTTCATTAAAAATGGCACGAGAAGAAATAGACTATAGGAATTTTTCGTTTACTTTAAAGCGACTTTCATTCGAAGTATTTTTTGTTGACTAATTATTTGCTTTTGACGACGATTCCTTTCCAACGATGAGCTTCATGATTTTCGGTGAAGTTGAATGCCCGGGCGAAAGCTTGTGATTGATTTTGAACTAGTTTTCCGATGAGCTACAGACTTTAAATTTTGAACATAGTTCAGAATCCGGTGACAATGCAAGAAAATAGGTTAAACTGGGATTAAATAGGTTTGTATTTAGTTTTAATCTCTTAAAACTGAATTAAAAAGATTTTTTTAATACGAGAGGAATATCGGATCGTTCCTCATTTGATACCAATGAAAAGCCCATTAAAATTATCACAAGCTGCTGCTTGTTTGAACTACAAGGGGCAATTGGAACACTTGGAATGGTGTGTTCAAGAATATTCTAAACGCAATTATGACTTTTGATGTAAGTTTTGTGCTTGTTTTGTTTATTTGTTATGTTTTAGGACTCTCACCTCCTTGTTTATCCCCTTTTTATTCAATTCCTACTATAATACTGTGAATTTTGCAGTTCAGGGGTTGAATTTTACTTTTTAATAAAAGTTTTGAAGGTTTGTTGAATAGTTTGATGATCTTTTCAATAGGGGGGGGGGATTATTTACTTGGTATGTTGGGAGAGTTATATATGATGAGGTAAGAATTTCATTTTCTATTTAATATACGTTTCAGTGCTTGTTTTATTTTATTGGCATGTTTGTGACTATTTGCGATACGTTGCTTTAATTTTTCATTTAAATCTTAGTTTGTTGATTCTTTTATTTGATTGAAATCTTGAAATTCTTTTTCTTTCGGCTTTTAAAACCTCTTTTCTTATATCATACAAGCAAATGCGACGCTTTAACTTTATTTTAATGGAAGTTTTACTCTTTTCTTCTATTTTAAAATTGAAATTTACCTATGACATGTTTTCGAAAATTTCGACTTTCGGATTAAACATCTGATAGTTTTTGGCGGATTGACTTTAACCATATTGGGGTGGAATTTGTTCATGCCCAATAACTTATTCATCCAGAAAATATTGATTTAAACCTGGTTATTTTATTAAAATTACTCATATTCCACACAAGAGAAAAATTGGATAAACGCTGGTCCGGGATCCAGATTGGATTATCTGCTTTCGATTTAAAAAACGAAAAAACAGTTAATCCAGTTTAAAGTTATGGACCATAAAGTAATAAATAAATAAGTAAATAAACAAATTGAATCCAAAAAAATGAAATGCATAAATAAATAGCATAAAATAAATGTAATTAAAAAACCTGCGGTTCTAGTCACTTCTTAGAAGATGGTTAAAAATGTACAAGTTTTTTTATTTTGAAAATTTCGATTTATTCAGTAATTAAAAAAAAAAACTTATTCCAATAACTTTTTAGTGTCAAGAGCATTGTTTTTTATTGCTTTGAAAATCAAACCGTTCGTTCAATTTTTTAAATTACTTGTTTGAACTAGAAATCGTACAATATATCCACCATCAGCATAAGGGCGAAAAATAGTTAAAACTGAAAATGGAGAGGAATATATATTTTCTCATCACCCTTCGAGTGAAACGTTTTCTACTTCTTCTGCAATTACATTACGATTACGATGAATATACAAAGAAATCCTGACAGATTTGTTCCTCTTAGGTGTGGTACCACCGCCGCAAACACACCTGGGAGTCAGAGAGGGTGGAGGAAGAACTCCCACCTCCTGATTCATCGGACCGAGTCGCATTCCCCCACCTGTTGGAAAAATCGGAGCTAATTCTATGGAAGATTCTGTTTGCACGCGGCGCAAGGCAAACTTTGCTTGAATCAACAAGGCTCAGAAATTCTGAGAGTTTGGTGGGTCATCGCTGGAAAGGTGAAAATATCTCTTGTTTATACAGAGGGGAAGGAAGAGTCGTTAAATCTTTTGATTGAAGAGTGTGGCAGCCGTAGTCAATGCTGCTGCCACTACTGACTGCTGCTATGAGGTTTGCTATGACAAACTGAGACTAGGGCCCAAAATAATAGCCAGTGTGCCCTATAAGCAATTGCAAAATATGGATTTTGAGCCATGTTAATCCTAATCCGTAAGCAATTTGGCTAAATAATAAATCATAGTCTGTATAAATAGATGGAGTTCTCCAGAAATATTGATTTGTTTTTTTTTTCATTTAAGAAGAAAGAAGCCCGTCACTTGCCAAGAATTAGATTTAAGGATTTGGTATAGCCCTACCAAGACCAAGGTGCTTCATTTTGAACTATGGGCTATGCTACTCGTTTTTTGTTCAAAAATGTATCTTAATGAACTCTTTATTTTTCTACTTGAGCTTCCTTCATTTAGATTAATAAATCAAGCGATGTTTTGTATTATGCGCAAAAAAAATCATGCTTATTGAATAGAAATCACAAACTAAGTCAGTGTTTTGAATTGAAGCCGTAAATAAAATTAGTTTTTTGACTTGAAATCATAAGTTGAATTAGTGTTCTTACTTGAACTCATAAATTAAGTTAGTGTTTTGAATTAAAACCATAAATTAATCTAGTGTTTTAACATGAAGCCACAAATTAAGTCACTGTTTTAACTTTAACCCATAAATTAAGCTTGGGATTCGATTTGCAGCCATGAATTTATTTATCTTCAATGGTCAAACTGAGTGCGTTCATATTTCTTTACTTTTATTGACGCGTTTGCGCCTGTTTATACCCCTAATTTGATAATTTTTCCTGTGCTTCTGTTCGCTTTACAAATACTCATCATGTGATGACTCAGTACTGAAATTGGTGACCTAATTGATCAGGAAAACTGGATGATAAGACCGATTTTTTTTAAAAGCTACGAATTCTGTTCTTTCTTTTCATGTTTGCTTCGGCAACCCCTTCTCCACCCTCTTTTCCTGTCTTTCTCCTCAATTAAAACAGTTTCGATTTCATGAGCTTCTATTATAATGATCATCCCTCCAGATTAAGCATCTGTAGCTGGACAGACCTTTCTGTAACGTGAGAAAAAATTCATTGCCCATTGAAAAAGCAAAAAATTCAACAACATTTTTGCTGAAGGCGTCTTATAGGTGATAAGTTCACCAATTAAATGGTACTTTTTTCATTGGTGAAAATTATGCTCAATAAGATGAGTGTAGCTAAGTTTTGCAACATTTAACCAACTTTTAGGTGAGGCATTGAACTTAGCGCTTTCGGTGAAGTATGACAAGTTGTGACAAAGGAAGATAGGGGTCGCCAAAAAAATCGGGAAAAGGTATATAACACCATTTTTGGACAACCCCTATGCTCGATAACTATAAAAACTCGCTTGAGATTCCCATAACTTAAGCAACGCGTTTCCGAGGCAGCAGTCCAATAATTTTTAATTTCAAAATAGTATATTTTTTCAAGCCCGATGGCAAGCGAGTTTCTGGAAGGCTTCCAAGGTAGCAGCAGGTGTCGGCGGGGGTGACGGTTAGTCGCTCGTAGTCCCCAAGACGGGAAGGTCAAGTTCATTGCACAGCAGGATTCCCACTGTTTGCATTATTCAACCCGGCAAACACTTTTCTCGACAAGCCTCAAGGTCGTCGTCATATTGCTGTAGATATGTAGATATATCAACCAAAGCCTCAGCTATCGAATAAGCCAGTGGTTCTCAACATTTTTACTACTGAAGATCACTTAGGGTATCGTTCCGAATCCTAAAGGAATCACATACGATAGCATAATAATTTCATAACTATTATCTTAGCACTAGAAAGACTGATGGCGCCAGTGTGGCCCCTGCTTGCTTTTCGAATGGAGTTTAATAATTTTCTGAATGATCGAGTTCACATGCAGCACGCATTTTATCCAAAAACTAAATAAAACTGAATCCATAATATTTTTTTCAATATTATCTCCACACACCAAAATGTAAGTGCTAGTTTTGTTTCGAAGAGCGATCTCTACAGTGTGACTGGTGGGCAATCGGTAGTATTTTGTAGTTGAAATTCACCAACTGAAAAATTGAAAAGTAAAGGTGAAATTCGAGGGAATAACGATCTTTTACGTTACAGTAGTTGTGGCGTACGCTCAGAGAGCATATAACCCAACTTTGCCCGCCGGGTTACGAGGCCTTTTGATCCAGCTGCCAAAGCACTGGGTTTCTACCACAGAGGTCCCCGGTTCTATTCCCGGTGGGGACACGCCGTCCATCTCGTACGCCGCTAATAAGACTAAGAGAACCGAAAATGTTCTCTATTTTTGCTCTAAAATGCCACAGGAGCCATTGTGGCACCTCCCGTCTTTCTAGTTATAAGGTTCAATATTTACGCTGCTAATGAGGTCAATGACTAAACGATTAAAACAGCAGTCAAATAGGATCATATTAAGAAAAGTCAGAAAGTTCCAAGACGTATACAGTTAGTTATATTTCGATTTATTGAACAAAAAACTATGCGAGGGGCCACAGTGTTACACACAGAGGGGCTCTCTAGTGTTAGGTGAAATGAGATGAATTCAAAAGTTTAGATTAATTTTCACAAGCTAGTCACTAGCTGGTCCACGGACCACTGGTTGAGAATCACTGGAATAAGCGACAATTCATTCTCACAGCTTCGTAGTTTATAAAAATATAGATTTGATTTCAGTGAGGTTCTTATCGAAGATTTCAACCACGAATTCCATATCGGGATAACTCTCACTTGAGGTTATGCACCCCTTGGGGGAAATATTTGTAAGGCATACGCCGTTAACACCAAAAGATAAACAAAATCGTATTGATATTGCGGGAATTTAATTGTGACAAAAATGTGTGCATCTAACGAAAAGGGACATTCGATCATTCAAAGGCTCAGTTTTGCCCGAAAATTTGCCCAATCGTCAAAATTTACCGAATAAGGAAATTTCTGGAAGATCACCGCGACCTCCCGTGACCTCATATCAGCCTCGCCCCTGCGTACACAAGGGCAGTGGTGAAAAATAAATAAAACCACAATCGTCTTTCTTTTTAGAATTTACCGGAGCCAGTTTAAGCGGGCAAAACCTTCACTTCTCCTACTACGGATAGAAACACGTGCCAAAAGGCTATCATTTTGCTTCTTGGAAGTACCCGGCAATTAGACCGGCTGCTTGGGGTCATTAGATAAAAGAATATGCAGTAGTACATTCATTGCCTGCATAGGGCGGCGCACTTTTTCTCCACAAGAGGAAAAAAAAAGAGAGAGAACTGTTAACTTAGGGTGTTGTTCTTTTGAAATTTTCTAGGAATTGCCGACGCTTGTGTTGAGGGTGTACCCCCGATGCTATTTCTGATTTGAAAGAGTCTGCGCGGAGATTAGATCTGCTGAGCTCCTGATTTCAAGATTGTGCCATTCGCTGCTTGTATTGTTAGATGCAAAAACTTTGCCCGTACGTATATGTATGAATTACCAGGATCTTTCTGTTTTGTGGAATTCCCTTTTGTATGGTCGAACCAAACGAAAGAAGGAAAAAATATTTCAGCCGAACTGCTATTGTGTTTTTTACAGGCATTTTATCCAGATTCAGCGCAAAAGGGAGGAAACTATGCAATTATAATTATGGTTGCATGAAATAGAAAATATATTTAAAAAAAAGAATAAATAAAAAAAATCTAAACTCTTATTTAAAGGAAAACTATAGCTTCGGTACAAAACACCCTAAAGCTTTTTTTTCCTTATGCCCTATTCAAATGCGCATCTTCTATACGAATTTTAACTGACGCTGCAACTATTCTCCAAACCTTAAACCGGTTTAACCGTGAATTTGAAAGAGAAATTTCCACACTGCCCACAAAATTTTTGTTCTTCTTATTGTTATTGCATAGAAATAACAATTTAGAAAATGTTATGCGCATCCAAGTTGAAAATTTTATGAAAATATTTTCTCCTCTTAATTTGCTGTAATGTTCTGTAAAGCAATATTGTTCAATATGCGAAAGCTTAAAAACTGTGCACAATGTTACGTTTTTAAGAAACATTTCCAGTCTGTTCCAAAATTTGGAAATAATCTAGCACACTCAAAAACAAAAACCCCAAACACGTAAAACGTTTTTAAACTGGTGATTTGTTTACTCACCTAAACTGAAAGAAAAGAAAAAACATAAACAAAGATTCCATAGATTGCATCATTCTCAGTCGAGTCACATTAAAGAAATTAGATATAACATATGGGCGGAGCCCAGGATTAATTGCTCTGAATTGAGGCAGCGAGAATTGTCACCAAATAACACGCTTATTCCACAGAATGAACACAAATTTTACAATAAAAAATGGGCTTACTCATAACCTTCAAATTTCACCCCTTTCATTTAAAAGGTAGCTCTGAATCCACGCTTTTACCCCTTTTAACTCTTAACAAATTATTCGCCAAATCCCATAACTCTTCCCATTCTTAAAGACTCTAATCTGGTCATAACTTCCTTAATCAAGACTCCTCCAGCCTGTTCGCTCTCCGTATTAAGACCGCTTCTCGTCTGCTTGCTGCAAATTAAATCTCGAGATCACGTCTCCATCCTTCCATATCAGCTCGGAGGAAAGTAATTGCAACACGCATATCGTATACCACGGACTTGATGGGGACCTTGATTGTGGAATGCTATTTGCAAGCTGTAAAGATATTTCGGTCTTGGCTGTGAGTCGCCTAGATTTAGGTAAGTTGACGACAATTTAGGATGTTTAGCTCGGAAAAGGTGAAAAGGCATTTGGGCTTCTGTGAGGTTGATAAAAAGTGAATGATTTTTTTGGGAAAATTACTGTGATTTTGATAGTCATTTTTTTTTTTATGTGCGTCGATATCAGGTTCGCTTGAGGTTAAAATTATGGAGTTCTCTTGTCCTTATTTGGATTGGCAATATATTGAGAAAAATGTCGTCTGCTACTCGAAAGTAATTTTATTAAAAGAAAAATAATTGTGAAATAGAATTATTAGTTATTTATCTATAAATTTTTTATTTATTATCTTCCAAACTGTCCTTGAGTCATTTTATGTCTCTGTGTCGGCAACAAATAGTTTTGTTTACTTGTTTTGATATTACTGTTATGAACAAGAAGTTCTGTCAAGAACTAAACGAGCCTACTTTCCCGTACATCGACATCGGCATTCTAGCATCTGATCGCTATTCTCTTAATTATCTGAGACTAAAATTTGTGTCATACATACCTTTTTAGCACTTGAAGCTGATTTCTAAAAGCAAAATATACCCTTCTCATCAGATGAAATAGACACATAAAAAGTAAATAAATGAATAAATAAAGTTTTGTCGCACCTTTTAAAGAATGTAACTGTTACAGTTCTTCCGTAGAAAAAATCCTCAATTATTTTCAAAAAAAAAATAAAATAATTAAAAGTACAAAGTACACCAAAACACATTTTATCAAAGAAAGAAAAAAAAAAAAGAAAAAAAAAACTCGTCCGTTGAAAAAATGTCTCGAATTTCACTTTTAATCCGTTGCCAGTTGTTAAATATAAATAAAGAATAAAATGCCCTCGTGAATGAAACATTTTTGTTACAAAAAAAATCGTCTGCCAAAAATAATAATAATAATAATAATAATAATAAATAAAATAAAACAAATGAATAAATAAACAAAAAGTCGTCTGCACAGTCGGTCATTTTTTTTCTGAGCCTGCATTTCGGCCATGTTTGCGGAGTCGGAGTCGGAATCAGAGTCCTCACAGAAGATTACTCAGAAAAGTACTTTACAAACATTATTTATCAAAACCATTTTCTTACAAAGTTAGTTTGAAGGAAATCCGACTTTAAGTTCAGGATCAACATTCAACTTAAATTCTACGTAGACGCTAATGTTAATTTTTTTTTCTGAACGGTTCAATATTGAACGAAAAATGGTTCAAATCAGAAAGCAAAATATGGGAATGTATGGGAAAGGCTCTCCGAGATCTTACAAACAAAAAAAAGTTTATTCCATTCGGACGGTTCACTCAAAAGTTATTAGGTGGGGAAAGGTTGCTTGAACGGTTCAATGTTGAACGAAAAAATGTTCAAATTGAAAATTTAAATACGGTAATGAAGTATCCTTGCTGAGATTCTTCGAACAAAAAAAAGTTTATTTAAATCGGACTGTTCACTCAAAAGTTATTAGGGGTGACAGCTTGCTTGAGCGGTTCAATGTAGAACGAAAAATTGTTCAAATCGGAAATGTAAATACAGGAATGAAGTGTCCTTGATAAGATCTTTCGAAGAAAAATAAGTTTGTTCAAATCGGACTGTCCACTCAAAAGTTAGCATCGCGAAACAGGTTGTTTGAACGGTTCAAAGTTGAACCAAAAATTATTCAAATCGAAAAATCAAATATGGGAATGAGCTGTACTCGCCGAGACCTTTCTAACAAAAAAAAGTTTGGCCAAATCGGAATGTTCATTCAAAAGTTATTAGGGGGGGACAGACAGACCGACCGACCGACCGACCGACAGACCGACCGACCGACAGACCGACCGACCGACCGACCGACACAAATTCCCCATCTCAATACCCTACTTTCAAATTTTTAATTTTTCGATATTCATTTTACCTCTTTATTTTTTTCACTTGGCGATATTTTTTTGGCTTGGCGATATTTTTTTGGCTTGGCGATATTTTTTTAACTTGGCGATATTTTTTGGATGCATTAAGCTACTTTTAACCCTACACTGCATGATTTTTTATTTTTCGTAGAAAAAAATATATGTGTTTGTCAATGTAATAAGAAAACATGGAAAAATATTAAAAAAAAATTAACTCTAAATTTTCACCCCTTTCTAATTAAAAATAGTTTTGTTGCCAAATGGTTACACCATGCATTCAACAGATAAAAAGGATTATAAATGATAGTCTTGAAATTAGTTCTTTTTTGTAAAAAAATAGAGGAATTGAACATTTGGTGCACTGTACTCTTGTAATCCTTTACATTTTGACATTTTACATTATTTTTTATATGTACTTGTACTTTCCGATGATCAATTCTGTCAAATCTGATGTCTTTTGAAGGCTCTCTCGCGCAAGCTTTCTTTCTTTCTTTTCTCTCTTTTTTTTTTTTTGGTTTGTAACTCTAGTTCCTCTGTAGCTAATGGTCTCTTTTTAATACGCTTTTATTAATTTCACATGTGGGTTTGTTTGTATGTATGTATGTATGTAACTCTGAATAAAAGATAAAATTTACGTTTTTTGCAAATATAAAAGTAATATATTTAGTATTATTTTTAATACTAAAGGCTAAACTGTATTGCATATTGATGTATTATAAGTACATGTAAACTTAAATACGGATATTCAGTAGTTTTGAAAATCAGAGGGAAACCCGTGATGATCACAGCGCATTCCAATGTAAAAGCGTATTTTTTAGTTTTTTTTCAAAACTATATTTTAAAATTATTCATGACTTTACTTGTCCGTGTAAGCACAACGTTTGTGCTAACTGAAATCTAAAATGAACACGTTTTAAAGGCTTTCCCTATTGATTTTTTGTTTGTTCACTCTGTTGAACATCAACTAAGCATTGATAATTGCGAGGTCTTATAAACGGTAGAACAGCCGAAAGTACCACTTTTGGATCCGAATGATTATATTATACCTTCCAAAAATAGAAAGAAGCTAGCGCGAAACATAAACAAAGCACATACTTCATGAACCATAGAGATGAATCGAAGTGTTCTCTGGATTCTTACTGCATAATGTTGCCAAATGGCTACAGACGTGTATTATGTCCTAGATTTTTTCCAACTAACTATTTTGATGTAAAACGCATCTTAAACGAAAGATAAATGTTTATTTTATTCATGTTATTTTTTGAAAAGACGAAGAAAAATATTTCATTGTAAAAAATAATTTTAAAACATGGTAGTTTGAGTGATTTTAAAAGCTATCCATATGGATTCATTTAAGAGCATGTAACAGACCAGTGCTGCCATGTATGGAGGATAAATGGTGATAATTGCTTTAAATATACCCAATACTTGCTTTTTATGCATTGAGTTGCCTTATGACTACATTCTGCTATTCATAAGGAGGGCAAATTGTCCATGTAGCCAATTGGCAACACCATGCAGTGTAGGGTTAATACTTTTTTCGTCTTTCTTTTATTTTTAATGGGAAAGTAGGCTAAAAATGAAACGAAGTTTTAAAAGTTCGGCGTCCGTATTTGAAAATACAGTCAAACCCCGCTATAACGAACCCTCAACGGACCGACTTGAGTGATCGTTATAACCGAGGGTTCGCTTTATCCGAATTTCCAAAAAATAGTTGGGATTCGGTAATATGCTATAATAATGAACATCATAATTGCATATGACTTCATTTTGTCAATGTTTTCAGTCACAAAAAAACTGTTCACAGTTTCTCTTTCTGCTTTTTGCAGTTTCTTACAACTGTTTATGTTTTTTTCATTAGCATAAACGCTGGTGACAATGGATTTTGAGAGGGAAAATTTCTTGTAAAGTGAGAATTGGGTTTCGCAACTTTTTTAGGATCGTTATAGCCGATTTTTCAGGCTTTGTGGATCGTTATAAGCATACAGAGTTACATTACTGACACAGAGTTTTAGATCGGACCAATGAAAAGGTTCTCTATAACCGGGGGTTCGCTATATCCCGGGTTTGCTATAGAGGGGTTCGACTGTAGTTTTCTTCGTATTTCTTCAAAGGTAAGATTATCATTCTTAAATAATAATGTAATTTTGTAATATATCTCTTACAGTGTGTCTGCCAGCCTAACCGCGTTATAGCATTTTTTCCGCTTTTCTACGTTGATGATCGAATTCTCCGCATTTTCGTATTTTGATATTAATTTAAAGTACACTTATATACAAAAGAAAAGAATAAAGCAAATGAAGGGAAAGGGGGAAAAAGATAAAAGTCACTTTTCCGTCAATTTTGAGATATTAGCGCTATCTAGGGGCTATGAATTACTAGTATCATCTGGTAGAACAACAAAGGGGGAAAAAGATGAGAAGCGACTGAAATGTGCATGAAAACTCGAAAAACTACATAAGGAGCTACGAGAAATCAAACTTTGTTCTTCATTTTTCTCGAAATCGCTTTTTGGTCACTTTCATCTTTTTTCCCCCTGGCCCTTCAAATGTTTCCGTCTATTTTTTCCCTAAAAAGATTTATAATAGATCAGTGACTGAGCCGTTGTTGATATGTTGTACGATTATTCCTCTCTGTTATACCCTCCATATGCGTTAACTGTTTTCCTTTGTCCCAATCTTTGTTAGGATCTCGTCTGGATGACGAATTTCGCCCATCTCGGGACCGTCTGCTTTTATTTTCTCGGGGCAAAGTCGTCTGCGCCGAACATCTCCGGGAGCATGGAATGTCCCGATCGTTATCTGAAACGCATCCGTCCAATTCGAGAGACACAAAAATAAAACTAAAAAGTCGAAGTAGAATTTGCGGCCCATAAAAACAAGGAGCGTTTCTATTCCACCATATATCACAGTGGGATGGCGCGGCGCTCAATTTGGGGACCTCCCATGCAATATGTTTGTCAACCTACATACGGTTGACGTTTATGTCGGAATGGGCGGGTCGGACCTCGGAAATGAGGGGGCACGTGCCCTTTCTCGTTCTTTTTTTCGGAGGATATGCGAAGGACCGATGCTCGGCAGGTGGCTGCGATGCCTCTGACAGCCGAGGCGTCCTGGAATGCCCGCTCCGGGACCGGGGTGGTTGTGACAGAATGGCGCTTAAATTATTCTCCGAGCTCATTTATGTCAAGCGAAATTAAGTAAAAAAGAAACCCTTTTTTGGACGAGGCTGCCTGACTGGTGGAAGTCACGTGGAAAATCCTCGGCTGATGGTTTATTCATTCTTTGGGATTCGAAGTGGCAAGCTCCTTGCAAAATGTCACATAAAATGTGCAAAAAGCTGATCTGTTTCTTTCCCAAGTAGCATCAACTCATCGGATTTTGCTCGGCCGATCATCGAACTCCTCGTAAACTGATCCCGTAACGCACGATGACATCGTTCCGATCAGTATCCGAGCACGGTTTTCGATGAGCTACTTTTCATTGGATCCTTTCGATCAACTTTCCCGATGAAAATAAGCCGAGCATCCAAAATTGATCCTAAATTCATCGGCACGGGACTGCACTGCTCGTAAATTGCTCCAAATCTCATCGTATTTCGAGCAAAACCCATCGGTTTTTGCTGCTCGGACTCTGTTTGGCCGATGAGACATATTGAAGCAATTCCCTATGAGAACTCGTCGAATCCGATCATCGGCCGATGAGAATTTCATCGGGTTTCGATGAATGGCCGATCATCGGCCGATGAGATTATGCTGCTAGGGTTGGGATTCAAACTAAGCAGGCTCCTTGCAAAAAGTCACATAAAATGTGCAAAAAGCTGATCTGTTGAGTTGTCTGAGGTTTTTCTTAGTCAGTTAGTAAGATTTTTTTTTCTTAAAATGCACATTGATGAGGATATGTCCATGTCCATGTTTCACCATAACAAAGTGTCCGCGTGCATTTAAAAAGTAAGGCCGCGGAGTCTGAGTCCTTTAGTCGAAAGCTTTAAAATTTCAAGAGTAGGAGCCGGGATAGGGCATTTTCCCTCCGATTGCAAGGGATTAAGAGTTGGAGTCATGGAGTCGGAGTCTTACTAATTTTGGGGTAAAAGAGACGGAGTCAGAGAAAAGAGTCGGAAAGAAAAGAATCAGGAGTCAGTCATTTTCCTCTTGCTCCGCAGTTCTGGTTAAAAAAAAATCTTGTCAGTATTTAGGGGGATCGTTTCAGATTACCTCCATCACGCAGTCCTATAGATATTTAAATAGACTGTGGTAACCATGGAATGGTACGAACGATCGATAAAATGGTATGGGGAAACTTAGAAACGATATCGAGACTTTAGTTTCAATACTATCACACTAGTAGGTTACTTTATCGCCCATATCGATAGTAATCTTGCATTATAGTGAAAATACAATCTTTTCCTTTTTTTTTGGAGATGGATATTGGTAAGCAGTAGGGCTTAATTTTTGACAAAGAAGTGCAGGATCCCCAAAGTTATCAGATCTCATTTTCATACATAAATGGTCAGAATGCCCTTTAAATATGTAAAAATTCGCCTAAAACGTAAAAAAAGTGCAAGAGTTGAGCTTTTGTAAGCTGACATGCAAATTAAACCTTGGTGAACCGTATAAAGGTACTTCAACGAGGTTAACTAAAGGACCTAAGAAAATTGTGTATTTTCTGTTTAGTTTTATTTTTCAATAAAAATTCAATTGAACAAATTTCAAGTTCGTAAATTCAATAAAACAAAAGGTATTTCTTGTTCTCGCAAACACGCCTCTAACTTTGACTATTTTTTCCATCTTGTTCAAGAAAAGATACATAAAATCGAAGTAAATGAAAATACTATTTCCTTTTAACTCAGCAGGTCGACTTTTGACATCACAAAAAAACAAAAATGGAAGAGAGAAATGTAAGAGTGAAGGAGGGAGAAGAGAAGGTTTAATTCCTCTTTCTTATCTTCTCTAACTCTTCCCCTCCAGTATGGGAAATAATTGGATTTGTTTCGTCAGTATCAGGTGAAAAGGAAAATAGTGCATTTGTAAAATATTAAAAAAAAACGTTATGACACATCAAAATTTTGCAAATTTTTTGAATTATGAATAATGTATTTAGAATGAAGAAAATAAATAACTTGTTGCGATAGATATGAAGTTTAAATCCAACGTTAACGATGCACAAATATACAGCTATACTGCAGACACGTGTTT
Organism: Uloborus plumipes; assembly: GCA_038373865.1. Classification (NCBI taxonomy): domain Eukaryota; kingdom Metazoa; phylum Arthropoda; class Arachnida; order Araneae; family Uloboridae; genus Uloborus; species Uloborus plumipes. The sequence goes on from JAXGGA010010991.1 coordinate 26,862, forward strand.
CGCGGCTACAAGGAGCCCTTTCGTTGGATTTAAACTTCATATTTTAGAATGGTGAAAAGGTGAAAACCTACAGGTGAACGTTTACTTCTGTTTGAACAACATTGAAGACATGGCGTCAATTTACACTATAACAAAGTTTTCGAACGTGGTTTATCTTTTAAAACACCTTAAGTGTTTTGATAGAATTTTTAAATTTTTATATCAAAAAAACGGGACAGAATTTTCAATGAATTTTTATCTGCAATTGATTAAACTAGGCTATTGTTTTTGCTGTAATGCTTCAATAAAATTAACGTCGATCAAAAAGTAGAGTCATTTTTCAAAATTAGTGAAATAATCACTCCTGTCATTTACTACGTTTAGCTGGCAATGGACTAGCAAATTACAGTGACCATCTACACCACTTAAAAACCATATACATATGATGGAAAATATCATATTTTATCAGTAGTTTTAATTCAAACCTGTTCTGGGTGAGATAAGAAAACCAGTGAAAAAGTAATTTCACCCTAGGTTTTGTCACCATGTTATCAGAAAATGTACTTTGACGGACATTTTTCTCCAATATGCAAATCAAATTTAAATAACTTCCTTTGCTCCTTATAAATGCAGTAAAAATCAAAGAAGTACATACCTTTTCACTTACACGACGATTTTAAATGGTCCCAGCACATTCCATAGCGAAATAATGATAGTATCATTCGTTTATGCGTCGCTCCAAAGATAAATATTTCACTTATGCGCCGAATTTTCCGCAAAATAATTAAAAAAATACATTTATTTTCTTTAAAAAATAAGCATTTTTCGTCACTTTCCTCTTTAATCTTTCGCCTTTATTGCTCACGGAAGGCATTTTTTCGGCATGAAATAGAATTCGGAGAGATACAATCTCCTATTATAGATCGTTTTAAAGGGAACAGTTTGTAACTAGGTATGCTACATTTTGTATTATCTTTATCATTGTAGTTACGTTACAGTCATTGCCTAACTGTAGTTATATGTCCCTTGTCTATAGAAACATTCTTATTCATTCTCTCATTAGAACCTATGTTGCGTTTCAGTCCTTTAAATAGGCTTGTTCACTTATACGTCTCTCTCACTTATGCGCCTTTTTCTGTTGGTCCTTTGAGTCGGCGCATAACTGAGAGTTTACTGTATGTATAATTAAAAAAAACATTTACACCGCAGTAAATATTTATAAAACATTGCGAAGACCTTATAATGTACTGAAAATGTAACTCAGCAGCAAGGATTCATTATTTTGAAGTAACATCGCTGTTGTATTGTGCCAGCTAAGTAGTACATTTGGAGTGCGCTGCTTCACTTTTCCAACTTTACCATAATTTGGTGGGAAGTCACATACGTTATAGATACCCGTTTATAGGGTGAGCCAACCTTTCACGTCACAACAACACACAAAGGAAGGACGAGGACAATAGAAGAAAAGTACATCCATACCCGAGCCAGGATTCGAACCCGGGACTTCATCCGGGTCAGACTTCTCTGGCCACTAGACAAGGTGGCCGCATCACACGCTCCAGGGTCACCCGTACCTACAACAACTCGTGGTTTAACCGGGATGAGGTCCTTAAGAGCGCTCTGTTCTTTTGATCCAGAACAAGAGCCGAGCAAACCCCGGGACCGGCATCCCCAGGGGTATCATTTCACCTGGAGGACTTTGTGACCACGACCCTTATTTAACGTCGCCCAGCCACCATTAGTAAACGGTGGATCCTCGATCGGCCGGGATCGAACCCGGGACCTCCCGGTCATGAGTTCGACGCCTTACCAATCGGGCTACCACGGCCCAGACAAGTTGGATGAGCAACATCGTCTAAAAGACGTATGATAAATCGGTGCTTCATGTTCAAGAACTGTGTATAGAATTACACGAAGCTCCGAGTGTAGTGACTAAGATAAGAGCATAAATCTCTCGAGTATATCCCATTCATGATCTACTCTGCAAAAAAAAGTTGTTGTTTTTACAGTATAATACTGGCAGCAGAGGTTCCAGTTTAAAACCGTAAACTCATAGCAATAAACTGCAAAACTAGCTATTTTACAGTTTACTACTGTAAAACTAGAAATTTTACTGTATATTACTGTAAAATTAGCAATTTTACCATAAAATTAGCGGTATTATACTGTAAAAACAACAGTATAATCCTGGCAGCAGAGGTTACAGTTTAAAACTGTAGATGCACAGTAATAAGCTGTGAAACTAGCAATTTTAGTTTATTACTGTAAACTAGCAATTTTAGTTTATTACTGTAAACTAGCAATTTTAGTTTATTACTGTAAACTAGCAATTTTAGTTTATTACTGTAAACTAGCAATTTTAGTTTATTACTGTAAACTAGCAATTTTAGTTTACTACCGTAAAATTATAGCAATCTTATAGCTTATTATCGTAAACTTACTGTAAAATTAGCTGCATTATACTGTAAAAACAAGATCTATTTTTTACAGTGTATAAATTTTAAGTCAAGTCTTCCCGATGAGCACTCCATTCAAGGCAGTGTTTTACTTTCCAAAAGACGTAAAACAGTGCGAGCTCTATGCGTTGGCGTTTTGTTTCTATCTCCAATAGTAATAAAGGAGTTTGTTAGTGTCTCTTAAAGTGAGTAATGGAATAATCAAAGTACAGTAGAACCTTGTTTATCCGGCCCTCGTTCATACGGATCTCCGGTTGACTAGAATTAAATTATCGAATTAAAACTTAAAAAAATACGTTCACACGGAGATAATTTTATATTATGATCGCAAGAAAGTAACTATAGGTATACAGAATATTCACGTTTCATTTTGATAAAATGCACAGCAGGGTGGGCGGAAAAATACTTTTTTTTTTGGATGATGGGTAATGGCGAAAAAGGGGCCATTGGGGGAACAAAGTTGTACATTAAATTTTTTTGGTCAGTTTCTTGATTTATCGCAGTTGCGTTAAAGTTTGGAAAAAATGCAGTTTTTTGAGCTTTTTAGGAAAATATTTTTTAATATTTTCGATAACAGGTAGGGCGGAATAGGTGCCATTAAGGCCATATAATTCCCATAAAACATTAAGGTCTGGGGTATAATTCCTTCCTTTTTAAGAAATGCGTAGAAGATTTGGCAATTTCCTGTTTTTCTTTCTACATTTTTATAAATTTTGTCAAAACGTTAAAATGCTGTTATTCGCCGTATTTATCTTAAATGCACTGTTTCTCCCATATGATGCATTTTTTGACGTTAAGTGCTAATAATTAGCTGTTTATTGCTAAAAAATTTTAAAATTTGAAATACAGTAAACTCTCACTTATATGCCGCCTCATTTATGCGCCTTTTTCACTTATACGACGATCTTGAATGGTCCCAGCACATTCCATAGCAAAATAATGATAGTATCGTTCGTTTATGCGTCGCTCTAAAGATAAATATTTCACTTATGCGCCGAATTTTCCCTAAAATGTATGAAAATTTATTTATTTTCTTTAAAAAATAAGCATTTTTCTTTACTTTCCTCTTTAATCTTTCGCCTTTATTGCTCACGGAAGGCATTTTTTCCGCATGAACTAGAGTTCGGAGAGGGACAATTATCTATTATGCATCGTTTTAAAGGGAACAGTTTGTAATTAGGTATGCTACAACTTTTGTTTTCTCTTTATCATTATAGTTACGTTACAGTAATTGCCAAACTGTAGTAATATGTCCCTTTTCTATAGAAACATTCTTATTCACTCTCTCATTAGAACCTATGTTGAGTTTTAGTCCTTTAAATAGGCTTGTTCACTTATACGTCTCTCTCACTTATGCGCCTTTTTCTGTTGGTCCCTAGGGCAGGCGCATAAGTGAGAGTTCACTGATGCTATTAGAAAAGTTGCGCAGTTTGGAACTTTGCTTTCAAAATCAAAGGAACACGTCAAAACTCACTGAAAATAGGCCGGATGTACAGAAATTTCTGCCCTCTTTCCCGACAGAGAATATCTACACTGTTATAGGCTAAAAAAATTTTTCGATTAATTTTTGCAATTTCAGTATTTAACATCCAATTATCGAGTTGCTATAATAAAAGACATTGGAAACTCTGCCATTTCGGACCTGTCACCTTTAATAGTATTCTATTCTTAGCTGACATAGCACATCATTAGACTGTAGATGTAGGGTGGGCGAAAATGAAAAGTTTTTCAGATCAACTTCTAATAGTTGCCAAAAGTTGTCTTTGGTGATAGTTAGCTTTTGTGCAAAATTTGAGAAAAATCGGTTAATATCTTCAGGGGCGCTGCGATCGTCAAAGTTTTATCATAGCTTTGTTATGGATTTTATGGTTAAAATATGAACAATCAATGGCGTTAGCTAATCTCATTGCGTATTTTTTACTCAAAAGATATATTCATGCATTCAAAGCATATGAAATGACTCACAAACATTATTTTATATATGATATTATTTTCAAGCATTTAAAAAGAAAAAAAAACGTGAAAATAAGTGATTTTTTTAAATGCTTAAATATAAATATATCATATAAATTAATATTTTGTGAGTCGTTTCGTATGCTTTTGAATGCATGAATATATCTTTGAGTAAAAAAAAACGCAAAGAGACTAGCTAAAGGCATTTTTTTCATATTTTAACCATAAAATCCGATAAAAAGCTATGGTAAAACTTCGAGCGATCGCAGGCGCCCCCTGAAGATATTAACGGATTTTTTCTCAAATTTTGCACAAAAGCTAACTATCACCAAAGACAACTTTTGGCAACTATTAGAAGTTGATCTGAAAAACTTTTCATTTTTCGCCCCCACCTCTACTGTAGATTCTAAAAATAGTTTGGGATACTAAGTTAGTTATGTGACAAAAGACCACTTCGTTATAGGAGGATTACTGATATTTGTTAATCCCCTCAATCCAATAGATCCCTAACTCTAACTTTTTCACTTTTTGAAACCTTAAAACTCTCCGGAAATTTGTTTAACCTTATTTCTTTTTTGAATTGCCTGCATAATTTTTTCGATTAAGTTTTATGGACAATGGTTTGATATATCTTGGTTATCTTCAGAGTTACAACTACGTTGTGGTTGCATTGTTGGGAATTCTCAGGATGTGCCATATTATTAATTTGTCTAAGAATCTTAGATTTCCCTTTGCACTGCCTTAGTTTATTTCATTTGGGCAAATCATATGGCGAACTACTATATCACCGAGCAGTGAGCAAGATATCTTTAAGGTTTCTATAAGGTTTTAACGGCAATGGTAGTGCCAAGCGCTGAGTTCTGTAAGCATTTATAAGGCAACATTTGACTACGTAATAGGCTCAGGTATTGCGTGTGTTGAAGCTACAGAGAGGGTCCAGTCCCAATAAGAATTGTTTGAACACAGTTGTACAACTATCGAAGTTTGGTCTTTTTGGATCCACGCTCAACTTTATCAGTTATTTTTTTTTCGCCTCATTTTACTACATTTAAATTGGACCGAGTAGCCTAGAATGGTAGCAGATAAGTTGGTCTTTTCGCATCCCATCAGCTTACGGCTTAAGAAGTATCTTTATTATCAGGTGTCAGATTGGGAGCTCGATCGTATGAAAAAAAGCACTCACAAACAAATTGTTGCAGTATCTTTCTAAGTGTTTTAATTTCTTTTATTTATTTATTTATTTTTCAGCAACAACAATGTACGTAATTTTTTTCCTGCTCTCACACAAGGCCTCTAACAAAACAGGTACATAAGCCACTTTTTCATCCTGCATCCACCCACAACTCCTGGCACCGAGCACACAACAAGCATCCAGAAAACAACATACAGGGTGTCCACTCCAATCGTGGACCAATAGCTAATTTCTAAACCGTTAGAGATACGCATATAGTTTATTTAGGAAAAAATCTCCAAATTACGAAAGGAATTTTGGGTCTATTCAATGTTTTTCAAAAAATCAAATTTTGAAAGAGTTACGAAATTTAAATTTTTATACAGCCCCCCAGTCCTATCAATCATATTTAGTAAAACATTCTTGACACTGTAACGTTTAAAACTAAAAAAAATCACTCTTCTACCACAAAAATTGACCGAGTTATGACGTTTTGAAAAATCAAGATTTTGAAGGATTTTGCATATGGTCCCTTAAGCGATCTCTCGATGACGTCATGAAATAATACAAAATCTTGATTTTTCAAAACGTCATAACTCGGTCAATTTTTGTGGTAGAAGAGTGATTTTTTTTTAGTTTTAAACGTTACAGTGTCAAGAATGTTTTACTAAATATGATTGATAGGACTGGGGGGCTGTATAAAAATTTAAATTTCGTAACTCTTTCAAAATTTGATTTTTTGAAAAACATTGAATAGACCCGAAATTCCTTTCGTAATTTGGAGATTTTTTCCTAAATAAACTATATGCTTATCTCTAACGGTTTAGAAATTAGCTATTGGTCCACGATTGGAGTGGACACCCTGTATAGTTCCCTACACATGGCAAGCATCCAGCGCGCAACATCTAGTACCCAGCTCGAAGCATCACCAGAAACCTGGAATTATAAAAGTTTGAACTTTTGGAGGTTTTGAAATTCAATATAAGGATCAAGTTTATTATGATTGCCATGAAGGAGTCATATGTAGAGACAAGAAACCAATTCTAGTAGGGTCATATCGCACAACACTCGAAGATCCCAGAAAACGTAATTTGAGTTCAAGGTGTCAAAATTCAAATTAATGTCTTGGGCAGGATGCTAGATGTTCTGCTCTGGGTGTTTTTCTCCCCTCCTTTTACATCCTTAATACGCTTTCATTAGTTTCACTTGTGGGTATGTATGTGACTCTGAATAAAAGATAAAATTCACATTCTTTGCAAATATGGTATTTAATACCATTATTAATACTAAAGGCCTAACTATATTACATGTTGATGTTCGAGTATTATAAGTGTTTCAGTTGTTTGTATTTAACTGAATAAAAGATAAAATTCACGTTCTTTGCAAATATAAAAGTAATATATTTTTTACCATTATTAATACTAAAGTCTAAACTGTATTACATAAACTATATTACTTATATTACATGTTAATGTAATTACTATAAGAGCATCTAAAAGCGTATTTTTTAGTTTTTTTAAACTAATTTAAGTTCTTTTTAAAATAAATTTTGCAGTTCTCGTGAAAGATTTAAATTGGGGGGGGGGGGGATTTTTTTACTTAGAGTGCTCATGGCAACGACCCGTCTGTACTTTCGAGAGAGTCTGTAGGGCCATAGTTTGTGGGTGGCCCCTCACCACAATGTGTTCGTCTGCTTATAATTCTACAGGTGTATCGGAGCTTCCTTCCGTTCAGTAAGGGTCGAACTTTTATGTATTATTCGCCGCCGGGGTTATCTTAGTTGTAAATTCTCATTTTGATATACAGCTGAATTCACCCATTGCTTCCACACAAAAGCAAAAATCCGGACGGCTGAGATAGAGGAGAAGAAAAAAATAATATTTTTTCCTCATTGTTTTCCTATGCCCATAACTTCCAATTCAGTCGTACAATTTTGAATGTGCTCTCAAAAAAAAAAAAAAAAAAATCTGGTTCTTAATGGCTTCTGGTTAGGGGAATGCTATTGAAAGGATTACTCTCGAAATCGGGTTTGTCAGTTTCTTTAACGCAAGAAGAATGGTTATGGGGGTGATTTTAATTCTTTTTAGGCTTGTAGTTGATTTTTGTAACATTAAAAGTGCTCGACTGGACATTAGTTCCTTTACATAGGCGGATGCGAAATCCTATAAATTATCCGAACTTATGCGTTAGCGTAGTAATGTGTGTCATTGTTCTTAAATTAAATTGAATTTAGTTTGTTTGTAGTACACACTGTTACTCGCACTGTTATAGCACTCTGAAAAAGAAAAAAAGAAAAAAGCTTGATGTGAGAAACGTCGAGTTGCGCCAAGCGCCATCATCTTTGTAGCAATTCGTAACAGGGCCGGATGTAGCTTTAGAGCAGCTCCATGTTGAAGTAAAAATTATACTGTCCCTTTTGAACTACAGCGCAAGGAACCCCCCCCTCCTTTCCTGGCAAAAAAAGTAAAGGATGTGTTTTACATCTTATAAAAATAAAACTTGTCAGGGCCTAATTTTAATATCGTATTCCAAGTTAAACATCATTATATCACCCTCTAACGCTATAGCTTCAGCGTGTACACTCTTGTTTTTCCTTTTATGTACGGTAATAATTTCTAATAATTATACATAGAACTGCTTACGAACAATCTCGTAATTTAGGGGGGGGGGCAGGGGGGTCGATTGCCCACCTGACTTTGGGAAATCAATGTTTTGGCATATAAGTAGGCGTGGTTTTTGTCACTTTTTTGGTAAATTTTACATTGTGTATGCACCCTTTGCCCCACCCTCCTTAAAAATATCGAAATGAAGTCCCTGCTTACGAACACATATCGCACATCCAGTAGATTACCGCCGAAAGTACAATTTTAAAATTTAAATTTCGTTGCGGAATTGCAGTGCTGACATGCTGTACTTTTTACGAGAAATAAAGTTTCAATTGATTGAGTTAAATATTTCCACATAATCATTTCGTTTAATTGTATTTCATTTTAAAGTTTAGCATGTTATCAGTGCAATACCGCCATAACACTAAAAATTAAAAATTTTCACTTATGGTGGTATTGAACAGGATATGCGATGTAAGAGTGCAAAATGTAACAAATACGAAGAATAGTATTTTCAACTTTCAATAAATTTGTTTTTGATTGCGTATGAAATCTGAAGTTTTAATGAATATTAACTAAAGTAATGTGTACACAAAATGAAAATACAAAGTAGAAGTGCCTTAGAGCAATATTTATATGCCTAAATATTTCCTCTTTTCATCTTGGAAAATCAATTACCATTCTTCCAGGTGAAATGAAAATAATAAGCAGCCTTTAATAAATAAATGACACTCTCTGTTTGGTTTACAGGAAGAAACTATATAATAAATCTTTATTTTGTGTAGCCTCCATTTAAAACTTTTTCAGCAGCCAAAATGTTTGCAGTTCTAAAGGTTAAACCAACGAAAAACATTCTGCGAGATCTGAACTCTTAAATTTATCACAGCTCACCTGTAACGCATGCATATGGATCGAGGAAAAAATGCCACAGTCAATAAAATTGTTGAAAATTTCTCAGCAACCGGTTTTCAAATGTAATAAACAGCTTCCGTGTATGGGTGATGTTGATAAATTTATACCAACTTTCTAAAAAAAAATTGAACCTAGAATGAAGATGTTTTCAAAAACAACTTCATGCTGAGTTCAATTTTTTCCGATTTTTTTAAAAACAAAAAGCTATTTATCGTGATGAAACCACTGAGATCATTTTCCATTGCTAAATATTTTAAGAATGCAAAACAAATGTAGGAGAAATGTTTTTCTTCACTTTTGAATGAGACATAGATTTGTTTAGTTGTAGTTTCTTTGTTATGCGAAACCATTTTTGCTTTGATGTCCTGTCTTTAAAATTTTTGGAAAGCTTCTTTAAATTCTGATTTATAATGATTCATAGAAAGATGCATCTGAATGAAAATACAGAGTTTAGCAATATTAAATGAGTTTAACTATCTTGATACCATTCTGAAACTGAATTCGATGCTCCCTTTATTTAGAAATTTAACTCAACTTCTTTAACTGATATTTTTTAATACAGTATCTGCTGTTATATATACCACTTTCGCTCTGCACAGTTTTGATTCAATAAAGCGGCAAATTTAATAAAAACTGGAATTTGTTCTGTTTTTGACAATTTGGTTCATAAAAGCAGTTGATTTGATTAACCAGTGTCCACTGTAGTTGTTAAACTAGCTTTTTTTGCAACAGCTATCAGTCAAAATTTCCTTAACCAAAGAGAGATTCATCTCATTAAAATACGCTTAAAGTCATGCCACTATAGCTAAGTATTTTAAAGCTAAAACCACAGATAAAATAATCACTTGCAACATCCATTCTGAAAGAAATTAACGATAAAAAAACAGTGAATAAATTATAAGTTCCATTAAAATGTAAAGCAAATCAAAACAATATTTTAAATTAAAACTGAGAAAATAAAGCAGACGACTTTAACAGGGAAAATATTTCGATTTAATTCATTTCCAATTCGACAAAAAGGCTTGAAACGCTGTAAAATAAAGTAAAAAAAAAAAAAAAATGAGCTTAAAAATATAAAAAGTAAAAAACGAAACAATCAAAGGAACTAAAAGACATAATTGCGGTAACAAAACAAAAGTTGATTCCCGTTGAGGTGCACACCTCCATGTTACAAGCTAATTTTGTGCCAAATTTTATAACAATCGACCGAACGGTTTTGGCCCTATGCGCGTCACAGACAGACTGACAGACAGACTGACAGAAAGAAAGAAAGGCTGTCAGACAGACCAGCATTCAGCATTATTATTAGTAGAGATTGGTGTGGCTACTGAGTTGTACACCATACATACAAATAGTTATTGGATATCATCTCAAAATAATATCAACAAACTGATAGTAAAAATAAATAAAAAATTTCCGTCTGCAGTTTTAATATACACTATGTGGCCAAAAGTATCCGGACACTTTCAAAAATTCACATTTTTTACATATAGCTCGAGAAATAAGTGATCAATTGTTCTTTAACTTTAGTCATACAAAATATAGACTTCACCGAACATTTCCAAGTTGAAATTAAATTACCCTTGCATTTGGGGGCCGACAATAAGGGGGTTGAAAGAAAAACCGCTTTTTGACCATAACTCTTCGAAAATAGCTCGGAATAAGCTATCAATTTCAGTAATTAATTAGCATACTATGTATAATTACTGTACAAATTTTTATGAACGTACCACTCTTACTTCTGAAGATATGAAACATTTTTGAAAAAACGGCAATTTTATTTGAAGGGTTTTTGCTCATAACACGCAGAGTTTTTGATCAAACTTTATCACAACTTCAGGAAACATGACAAAATACAAGAGAAATAACATACTAAAGCGGTAAATAAAAATGTTAAAAATTCGATGAGATATGAACGTTAAAAGGAAATAATTTTTCACGGCGCATGCGCGAACGACAGAAATTTATAACTACAAAAATATTGTAGCCTGATTTATACTGCATCTTATAAAAAAAGTTCCAGTTGAATATCATGAAAAATGAAAAAGATATCAGCGATCTAGTAAGCTGTATTTCATTCATTTCGCAGACAATACATAAATAGTGAGGGGTTGTCCACAAATAGTGTGGTGACAATCGATCATTTTTTTTCAATGTTAAATTGTATACAGTTTGAAAATTTATATTCGGCATAGAAGTCACATTTCGTCTGTTCGGCCAAAAAGACCTTATACGTACGTTTCCAAAAGTATCCAGACACCCTCTGAAACGTTGGTTTTGAAAGACGACGCAATAACCTTTAATTTAAAAATAGCTCTTTGTGGACAGACCCTCACTATTTATGTATTGTCTGCGAAATGAATGAAATACAGCTCACTAGATCGCTGATATCTTTTTCATTTTTCATGATATTCAACTGAAACTTTTTTTATAAGATGGAGTATAAATCAGGCTACAATATTTTTGTAGTTATAAATTTCTGTCGTTCGCGCATGCGCCGTGAAAAATTATTTCCTTTTAACGTTCATATCTCATCGAATTTTTAATATTTTTATTTACCGCTTTAGTATGTTCTTTCTTTTGTATTTTGTTATCTTTCCTGAAGTTGTGATAAGGTTTGATCAAAAACTCTGCGTGTTATGAGCAAAAACCCTTCAAATAAAATTGCCGTTTTTTCAAAAATGTTTCATATCTTCAGAAGTAAGAGTGGTACGTTCATAAAAATTTGTACAGTAATTATACATAGTATGCTAATTAATTACTGAAATTGATAGCTTATTCCGAGCTATTGTCGAAGAGTTATGGTCAAAAAGCGGTTTTTCTTTCAACCCCCCTTATTGTCGTCCCCCAAATGCAAGGGTAATTTAATTTCAACTTGGAAATGTTCGGTGAAGCCTATATTTTGTATGACTAAAGTTAAAGAACAATTGATCACTTATTTCTCGAGCTATATGTAAAAATGTGAATTTTTGAAAGTGTCCGGATACTTTTGGCCACCTAGTGTAATCCTCACGTTCTTAGTTAAAATTTCGGGTGATGTTAGTTACCTTAAAAAGCATCCTATGTTGCAGCTAAATGTTTTGACACGAGATATTTACTAATAATATTTCGTAAATGGTCAATAATTTTCTTCTTAAAAAAAAAAAAAAAAAAAAATCAGAGTTGATACTGAGTCGTACACCATGCACAAAAGTAGCCACAGGAAATCAGATGAAAATAAATGTCAAAGAAGTAATAGTAAAACCAAGTTCAAAATCTCCGTCTGCAGTTTTAATATTTTCCTCACGTTCTTAGTTAAAATTTCAGACGATGCTAGTTAGCGAATAAAAAGCATCCTATGTTGCTGCTAAATGTTTTGACACGAGAGATTTATTAATAATATTTTGTAAGAGGTCAATAATTTTCTTCTTTTTTAAAAAATCAGTGTTGATCACTGAATCGTACACCATAACCAAAAGTAGCGACAGGAAATCAGCCCAAAATAAATGTCAAAAAACTAATAGTAAAACCAAATTAAAAATTTCCGTCTGCAGTTTTAATATTATCCTCACGTTCTTAGTAAAAAAATTCAGGCGATGCTAGTTAGCGTATAGTTAGCTCTAGTTCCTACGTCGCTGCTTGTGTCAAGAAATTTATCAATAATATTTTGTAAGAGGTTAATAATTTTTTGTTTGCTTAAATATCAATGTTGATACTGAGTCGTATTCTATACACAAAAGTAGCGGCAGGCATTCAGATGTAAATAAATGTCAAAAAACTAATAGTAAAACCAAATTAAAAGTTTCCGTCTGCATTTTCCTCACGTTCTTAGTTAAAAGTTCAGGCAATGCTAGTTAGCGTATAAAAAGCATCCTATGTTGCTACTAAATGTTTTGACAGGAAACATTTATGAAAAACATTTTGTAAGAGGTCACTTATTCTCTAAAAAGAGTCCGTGAGTCGATGTCGCGAATATTTAAAGAGCGCAGTAAATTAATCATTGAGAAAAGCACTCGGTGGAAAGAAAAGATATAGTGATCCCGACAAACTGCGTCATGTTAGCCGTGCGAGCAGGAAGGATTTACTACTCCAACATCACCAATTGAATTCGAATTCAGAATCCTTTGAGTGGAGATGTAATGAAGGGAAGAACAAATAGAAAAAAAAAATACAAAAAGCCTTTTAAATTCAGGAATAAATGAGGTAGGCGGGGTGTGTCGCGCATATTAACCAATTGGAGTGCGGGTTCTTGTGCAAATATGCCGTCCCACTTTATTAAGAAAAAAGACGACAGAAAAATAAGATCGTTTCGGAAGAGGTACAGCTGAAAGGAAAAAATGCGATGCAAAGAAGCTGCTATTGTATCTGGTGAAAATATAGCCGAATGTTGCAACAGAGCTATTTTGTTTTGTTGCGGAAAATCTTGGGGGAGCATCTTTCGTAAGCAAATTGAATGGTAATTGTGTTTCCTTTTCTAACAGGCTAGACCAGCGTTTTTTGATTTCTTTGAAAAGTGGAATCTTTTTCAGTGTCCACTCTTTTCGTAGAATAGTTTATTTTTATTCAACAATGTAGTGTGACTGTAACATTTCGAAAATAGTTTTCTTGCAATAAGAAATGAGATTAATTGCTTTCCGTTACTATCTGAGCCAGAATGATGATTCCTAACGAGGATTAAATGGCAGTATCTGTATGACATGGCCGAGCCTACGGCCCTTGTGCAAATTAATTGAAGCAAAGTATTTTTTTCATGACTTTAGAATTATTGTTATTATTCTTCACCGATTATACTAAAATTAGTAAAAATATGGATGAGATACTTAGATACTTTATCTCTCATCAACTTCTACTAATCAGAAGCTTATCTACTGTTCGAAGGCACCGTATATTGTACCCGTCGCCCAGTCTATCGATTTATGAAGAAACAGCTTCTGACCCCACTAATGAGAAAAAGCGCTACTTGTGGGTGTTAAAATATAAGAATTGCGCAGCTGAAAATTGGAGGAAAGGACTATTTAGTGACAAAATTAATTTCATTATCCAAGGTCAACGAAGTCAAGACGTACGGAGATCTTCAGGTGAAAGAATTCAGGATTGCCACATGAACCCATTTTTAAATCACCCTCAAAAAATGCTTTGGGGTTGTCTCGGTTGCAATGGGGTTGGTTCCTTGCAGAATGTTAATGGTATGATGAATTCTGAGCGATCTATTGCTATTCTGGAAACAAAATGCTTTACCAGTGTTAGAGAAACGATACTCACATTTAACGGTGTTTTCCAGCAGGATTAAGCCCCTTGCCATACGTCCAAATGACCAAGAAATTCATGTCTGAGCATAGGCGTGCGTAGCGTGACCAAAAGTTTTGGGGGGGCACAGGTCAAAAATTTCAGAAATGCAGGTGGAGCTTTTGACCCCCCCCCCTTTCCCCTTCTCCCAAGATTTGTCATCACTTAGCTCTTTTGTAAGATAAATATTCGCTCTCACTGTTCCGATGAATTGTACATCAATTTCTTTCTCTTTCTTTCCTCAGTCGCCAATTACTACCAGTGTCGGATTTAGAATTAACCAGGCCAGTCATTTAGGAAGGTCAGGGGGGGAGGTCATCCCCCCCGGGCTGTGAGAAATCAATGTATTTATATACAAGTGAGCGTGTTTTTGTTGTTTTCCAATAAAAATACATTAATTATCCCAAATTATCCCTAAATTCACGTGGGGGGACCGGGGGGGGGGGGGTTTAGAAAAATACGAGTGAAATTCTGCATTTTGAGGCATTATATGAAGTAGTTGAGACTAAAAATGTGAAGAAAAACGAGGCAAATAAAAACCTCTCAAAAATTTTACATTCGATTAAAATTAAAATGACTTGTGCTTTCAGAAATTGCTGACATTGACATTCATCAACTAGGAATAAGAACGAGAAAAGAGAGGAAGAGGATAACAAATATTAAATCTGAAAAGTTGCTGAAATGTTGCATATTTAACAAAGTCATTTTAAGGGTAAAACTTGCAATAGCAGTTGGGAACACCGCCTAGTGATCTAACTTGATATCCATTGTAGGAAGAAATAGATCACTTTTTGCAAAAAAAAAAAAAAAAGAGCTAGAGAGAGAGAGTATACAGGCAAGGAAAAAATAGTCATGTAAAACGCACTCATCAAAATTATGAAAACACAACTGAAGCAAAAACTAGCAATGAAATAAATTAAAATTATATCAATTAAAAAAAAAGGAAAAAAAAAAGAAAAAAAAATTAAAACAAAAAAAAAGTTGGAACAAATATCTTTGCTCAATCATTAATAAGTTATATTACAATGACAAAAATTGGAAAGATTCAAAAGTAAGTTTTGAAAAAAAAAGAAAGGAAAATATTGAAGACGATCATAAGTAAAAGCACAAGTATTCTTTAGTTTGTCATAGCTTTTAAGTATAAACACGTTCTTAACAATGTACTTAAGTACTACACAAAATAGGTAATTTAAAATAGTTTTTAAGCATGAATAAAGGATCTATTTTTCTTTATTATTCATTATGGAGAGTTTTTTAGTTATTAGCCTGTGCGTTTAGTATTTCTCTTTAACATGATAATGGCTGACAAATGCTCGAAAGAAGCGCTTAAAATTGATATTTTTTATTTGGGTTAAAATATAAAAAATAATTCTGTGCTAAAATCCATATTTCAAAATAAAAAAAATACTTTTCACTGCATTACCTAAGACAAAGAGATTGTAGAAAGAGATTGTTGAACTAGAAAGTATATTCTAGTTCATTTTTTTTTTAAATGTAATACGCAGTAACATAGAATTATAAAATTTATGCCTGAAAAATGTCCATATCATGCAGAGAGAAGCAAAGGGGTGTAAATGGCAAAATCAAAAAATTTGAGACAACTAAGGCAAATGGTAGCCGAACCTCTGATCTGTTTTGTAGCAAGAGATGATACTAGTAGCCCTGGTAAATGCTGATCTATAGCATGACACAGAAAACTTTTTCCAATGAAAGCCTACATACGGTCTGATCTTTAACCACGTTTACTCAAAACTTGAATTTTTCCATTTACATACCTTTGCTTCTCATTGCATTATACAAAATAGCATGATTTATGATTCCACACTTCTCCAAATGATTATTTTAGTAATACAACAGGAATGGAGAAGGTCAGGATAAAATCTGGCTCGACGGGGTTACAACTCAGAATCCTTACATTTAACATTATTGACAATCCTAAAGACTGTTTTGACTAAAAAAATATTTCTAAGACGGTAATTCTGGCTGTGTTAGTGGGTATCCGGTGAGCGGTGACGAAAACGGAAATAATCTTTTCACTGATTTTCGTCACTGTTTCGGAAAAAATAAAGTGCCAAACCTTGAAAATTTTGATTGTGGGCTTATATTTCTGCTCCCCCCCCCCTTTAACATGCTGTTATAATACTGAAATAAAATAAATGAAAAAAAACTAAATGATACTCTGAATAGGATTTTTGTTTTGATTTGCAAGACTTCAGGTTTTAAATTTTAAGTGTCCATCAAGTTGGGGGGGCACGTGCCCCCCTGTGCCCCCCCGACGCTACGCTTATGTGTCTGAGAACCAAATTGAGATATCTGAATAGTCTGAGAATTCTCCTGCTATCAATCCAATCGAGAATCTTTGGACAAAAATCGACGATTGCATAAGGACTGTTCAACTATGGAGAAGCTAATCACTGCTCTAATTCATGGACTCACACATTACAAATGAGTACAAAAAATTGATAGATTCCGTGTCGAATCGTGTCCAAATGTTCACAAAGAGTTGTAGAGATCATATTATGTTATAAAAACTTTTGTTTTTATCTAAACTTAAACAAAATAGTTCTTTTCTTAGTTTTCTCAATTTTTCGAGTTTGTTTCAATTGATTTGTACAAGGGTGTATTTTATGTGATATCAATTGTCTCCAAAAAAGTAATTTCAAAAATGAATATGAAATTCTTAAATATAATTTTTCTTTTAAAATCTAAATACCATTTTTATTAGTTTGGTTCGTACTAAAGAGCATGAAGTAAAGAAATTACATAGTTTTTTGATTACGTCACTTAAAAATTGCAGTTGCTCTGAATATCTTGAAATTTATATTAATTCTGAAGTAAAAACTAAAATTAAAACAAAAATCTTACAAGAATTCTTCTCCTCTCAAATAGTGAAGTTATTTTACAAGCTTTTTTATACCTTTTTCATTCTAGCGTCCAATTTGATTGGACAGCGAGGAGCTGAGTAAACAGAGCCTTGGACTCGAAACTGGAGAATTCTGGGCTCGCTGTTAAATAATCCTCCGAGTGCATGCAGAGTACGTGCTCGTAAAACCCGTGGGTTCGAAAGTCCTGGAATCAGTCTCTAGCAGTTACCTTGGGTCGTGTGTACAGAAGAGCCTGCCCTCCTCATAAGCGCCATGCCGAAATTGAGGAGGTCTCGGCTACTGGCCA
>JAXGGA010010992.1:0-44370 GCA_038373865.1 Uloborus plumipes
TTTTCATTCACGAGAGCATTTTATTCTTTATTTATATTTAACAACTGGCAACGGTTTAAAAGTGAAAATCGAGACATTTTATCGACGGACGAGTTTTTTTTCCTTTCTTCGATAAAATGTGTTTTGATGTACTTTGTACTTTTAATTTTTTTTTTTTTTGAAAACGATTGAGGAATTTTTCTACGGAAGAACTGTAACAGTTACATTCTTTAAAAGGTGCGACAAAACTTCATTTATTCATTTATTTACTTTTTATGTCTTTATTTCATCTGATGAGAGGGGTATATTTTGCTTTTAGAAATCAGCTTTAAGTGCTAAAAAGGTATGTTTGACATAATGTTTAGTCTCAGATGATCAAGAGAATAATGATCAGATGCTAGAATGCCGATGTCGATGTACGGGAAAGTAGGCTCGTTTAGTTCTTGACAGATCTTCTTGTTAATTTTGCAAATTTGTAGTTCTTTTGAACTGAATAGTACATGCACTTTTTCGATTATTTTCGTTAATTTATCTGGAACATTATTTAACGCTAAACACAGGGGCAACAGAGTTTGTGAGAGGTTAATGCAACCTCCCAAATGGGTTCCTTATATTGACAAATTTTGTATGATGATTCGCAAATTTGTAAACAGCATTGTAAAATTGAAATTAGTTTTGAAAAATTAGATTGTTGCTTAATTTCTTTTCTCAATTAGCTGGAGGTACATATATGCATGCTAATATTTTATCATTCGGTAAAATTAAGCGAATTAAAAATTTCCCCCTTGACAAAAATTTAAGTTTGAGGTCCCCTTGGCTAAGTGCTTATTTACTGTAGTTGTAAATGAATCTGATTGTTTTTTAGCCTACTTTCCTGTTAAAAATAAAAGAAAGACGAAAACAGTATTAAAATTGGCTTAATGCATCTAAAAAATATCGCCAAGTCCAAAAAATATCGCCAAGTCAAAAAAAATATCGCCAAGTCCAAAAAATATCGCCAAGTTAAAAAAATAAAAAGGTAACTATCGAAAAATTAAAAATTTGAAAGTAGGGTATTGAGATGGGGAATTTGTGTGTCGGTCTGTCGGTCGGTCTGTCTGTCTGTCCCCCCCTAATAACTTTTGAATGAATATTCCGATTTGGACAAACTTTTTTTTGTTGGAAAGATCTCGGCGAGTACAGCTCATTCCCATATTTGATTTTTCGATTTGAACAATTTTTGGTTCAACTTTGAGCCGTTCAAACAACCTGTCCCGCGATGCTAACTTTTTAGTTAACAGTCCGATTTGAACAAACTTTTTTTTGTTCGAAAGATCTTTTCAAGGATACTTCATTCCTGTATCTACATTTTCGATTTGAATAATTTTTCGTTCAACATTGAACCGTTCAAGCAACCTTTCCCCCCTAATAACTTTTGAATGAACATTCCGATTTGAACAAACTTTTTTTTGTTGGAAAGATTTCGGCGAGTACAACGTTCAAACAACCTGTCCCGCGATACTAACTTTTGAGTGAACAGTCCGATTTCAACAAACTTTTTTTTGTTCAAAAGATCTTATCAAGGATACTTCATTCCCGTATTTACATTTCCGATTTGAACAATTTTTCGTTCAACATTGAACCGCTCAAGCAAGCTGTCACCCCTAATAATTTTTGAGTGAACAGTCCGATTTAAATAAACTTTTTTTTTGTTCGAAGGATCTCAGCAAGGATACTTCATTACAGTATTTAAATTTTCAATTTGAACATTTTTTCGTTCAACATTGAACCGTTCAAGCAACCTTTCCCCACCTAATAACTTCTGAGTGAACCATCCGAATGGAATAAACTTTTTTTTGTTTGAAAGATCTCGGAGAGGTTCATTCCCTTATTTCGCTTTTTGGTTTGAACCATTTTTCGTTCAATATTGAACCGTTCAGAAAAAAATTTAACATTAGCGCCTACGGGGAATTTAAGTTGAATGTTGATCCTGGAACTTAAAGTCGGATTTCCTTCAAAGTAACTTTGTAAAAAAATGGTTTTGATAAATAATGTTTGTAAAGTACTTTTCTGAATAATCTTCTGTGAGGACTCTGATTCCGACTCCGACTCCACAAACATGGCGGAAATGCAGACTCAGAAAAAAATGACTGACTGTGCAAACGATTTTTTGTTTATTTATTCATTTGTGTTATTTTATTTATTACTATTATTTTTTTTTTTGGCAGACGATTTTTTTTGTAACAAAAGTGTTTCATTCACGAGGGCATTTTATTCTTTATTTATATTTAACAACTGGCAACGGTTTAAAAGTGAAAATCGAGACATTTTATCGACGGACGAGTTTTTTTTTCCTTTCTTTGATAAAATGTGTTTTGATGTACTTTGTACTTTTAATTTTTTTTTTTTTTGAAAACGATTGAGGAATTTTTCTACGGAAGAACTGTAACAGTTACATTCTTTAAAAGGTGCGACAAAACTTCATTTATTCATTTATTTACTTTTTATGTCTCTATTTCATCTGATGAGAGGGGTATATTTTGCTTTTAGAAATCAGCTTTAAGTGCTAAAAAGGTATGTTTGACATAATGTTTAGTCTCAGATGATCAAGAGAATAATGATCAGATGCTAGAATGCCGATGTCGATGTACGGGAAAGTAGGCTCGTTTAGTTCTTGACAGAACTTCTTGTTTTTTTTGGTAATGCATATAATTTTATTTATTTTTTATTTATTCTTTTTTTAACTACAAGAATTTGTTTTATTCAAGCAATTCTTTAGATAAAAAGTGTGTTTCATTCAACTTTGCAATTGTGGATATGTCTTACTGTTACTGCATAGATAATTCATTTGATGATTTGTTAAAAAGTAGAGTTCGTGATTAAAACTATGATTAAAATTATGATGATTAAATGTAAATTATGCTTAAAATTGTATGATTAAAATTGATTATGATTAAAATTGTAAAATATTACGGTTTGTTAGTGTTATTTACGTATACTTTTTAAACTGAATTTTGAAAGAATAGCAAGTCCGCTAAATTTAAATGAATAAATAACTGAAAAAAAAAATATTACACTAAATACTATAAAAGCTTTTAGAAGTATCAGTTATATACAGTATACAAATTCGGAGAAACTTTGCCAAATGGGATCCAAAAGGAAAAAAACAATGTTCTATTTTAAATACTATTGTGGAGCAAAACGAGAGTTGATAGTTTTACTTATATAATAAAATAATAAATATAATAAAAGTTAATGCAACGAGAGAAAGAGAGAGAAATATCACTGACAACAGTGATTTTTATTTAAATTAACTAATTTTGTGAATAATAGAAACCATTAATAATCTACAAAAAATATTAAAAATTTATGAACATAAGAAATATTTTTAATAATAAAGAATAACATCAGTAACTGTTATACTAGTGTGGAATAGAATAAGGAGTTAACACAACTATTGTGTGAAGTAAGGCAAAGTTGTTTACAAATGTTTCTCAAGTTACTCGTGGAGCCCGTAGTTTTTAACTACCGTAAAGTCGGGTTACTTGGACCCTAGGGGGTTACTTGAGCCCATTACAGTAAAATGATAAAATCTGGGTTTGGTACTTATTAGTTGAAGACTTGCACGTAGTTCCTCGTTTCTCCGCTAGGTAGAAGCACTCTGCAGTCTCTAACGCTAGTACCAAACAGAGGTTTTATCATTTTACTGTGGGCTCAAGTAACCCCCTTGTGGGTCCAAGTAACCCGACTTTACGGTACTTTAGAATTAACATTATGTGCCCCATCTCTGTGTTTTATGCATCTTGTGCATTATTATTCGAGCGATTTCGACAAAGCTATGGCAGTTCTTTTAGTTTCATTTTTGTTACAGAAGATAGAACTCGTCTTGATAGATGTCAAACAAAATCCTAAATTATGCTTTTACTTTCGTGCTGTAACTTACGCTTTTCTTCACTATAATCTTCCTTACCAATTATATCCTCTTTACTATTTCTTATTTAATCTCTTTAGCTGAAGATTCATGGATGAAACACGTTAAAAAGAAACCTCACACTTAAAGTCTCTAACCCTAAGGATTACAGTGGTAATCGCATTTTCAGCAAAGTTGTTGGCTTAGTAGATTTTGCACAAGAGGATTTCAAAGATAACTAACTGTTGGTAGCAGAGTAAATTATGATATTTTCAGCTATTGACCTCATTGAACCCGGAATCCATTTTTTCAAATCTTCAACTTCAAGAGAAATAATTAAATACGAGATTAATGTGAAAATCAAAGAAAAAAAAATGTTATTCTAACTTTTTTGCTTTACAAAAGGGAAAGAGCGTTAAACATTAGCTAATTTTTGTTATAAATACAACTGAATTAAAATCTTGAATACAATAATTTTAATTTTTTCCGAGGGAAAAATTTTTTTGGAAATGTTTTAACCCTTTGCGACTTTTTTTTTTTTTTTTTTTTTTTTTTTTTTTTTAACACCAGAACAATTTTGGTATCATGAACTATGAGTAGGAGACACTAGAATGCTAAAACTAAACCGACCTTTATAAAAAAAATCGCTTACCCGCTGTGGAGAAAATACATTCAAAAATATTGGAAAGACTGGTGGGAATGTCAAAGAGTTTCCGTCCCAAAAGAATTTCTTGAAATATGCTGGGGACCGATGTGTCCCGTTAAGCGCGAAATGGTCAAAATTTGGAAAGTTACTTTTAAAAAAAGGGATAAATGAGCTTTGAATATTAGATATTTTTTTAATAAATGAAACTGAATTAGAATCTTGAATACAATAATTTTATAATTTTAAAAGTAAATTTTTTTTCGAGAGCATTTTTTTTTTCCTTTTTTTTTGAAAATGTTTTAACCTTTTCGCGATGACTTTTTTTTTTGCACAGTAAAAATGACAAAGAAGAAGTTTACAAATACCTTTGTGCTGTTGATGTAGAGAAAAATACAACGTTAAGAAGGCACAAATAAGCAGGGATACTGCACAAATAAGCAGTATCCCTGCTTATTTGTGCCTCCTTAACATTGTATTTTTCTCTACATGTCAAAGAAGAGTTTCTGTCCCAAAACAATTTTTTGAAATATGCTTGGGACGGATGTGCTCCGTTAGGTGCGAAGGGGTTAAAATTTGGAAAGTACTTTTCAAAAAAAGAGATAAATGTAGTTACTTGGAGTTGGGGGGGGGGGGGGGGAAGTACTTCACTTTTTTTTTCACACATTCCACTAAATACAGTGGAACTCCGGTAACTCGACGCGCGGATAACTCGAACCTCAGTAAGTCGACATGTATTTCTCCAATGGTTGGCCCTATGGTCATTTCAATGGGGGCAAACCTCTCTCTACAAGTCGACAGCCACTTGTTATTTTATCTACTTTTTGCTACCGATAGTATTTTATGTTGATCCTTTCTGAGAATTCTGCTATTTAAAGGTCAGTCAATTATCTAATTTCCGGAAAGAGCTCTTTTTGAGAATTTTTCACTAGTGCACCAGTAAATAATCACTAGTAAGAACTAGCAAATAGGCAATACAAAAAACACTACAATAGTTGAAATTGTGGAACCTCAGTAAGTGATACTCACTTAACTCGACATATTTTCGTGGTCCCTTGGGGTGTCGAGTTATCGAGGTTCTACTGCAAAAATATAGAGGGTGTGTTTTTTTCCCAAAAACATAATTAGTCGTTTAAAATATTCTCAGAACTGAATAATTATCCGTGAGACCGAGCAAACATTTGCAATATTGCTATCTACCTTCCTGTTTGTTTCGGAGCAAGTGCCATTACTGCAAATTTGTGAGCAAAATACACAGGTCTTAATTCATAGTCGGCAGTCGGCACAGAATAACTAGGGTGAGTTCCGGTAAGTGTGTCCACGGGGTAAGTGCGTCCACTGGGAATTATATGAACACTGTTCTGAAATGGCTTCTGCAACACATCGACTATGTTAGATAACTGTCTAATGATAATTTCAATAGGTAGAATTCAGGCCTGGATTCAATAGACGAAACACAATCAGAGACAACTTAAATGTCTTCAAAAAAACTCTAAAGTAAAGATTGAGAAGGTTTTGTTTCAGTTTCTCTTGTAGTCATACCAAGCAATTGAAGTCAAGAAATGCAAGTTGTTTCTTTTGAGTAATAGCTACTAATAACATACATGGGGTATTTTGATCAAATACTCTAAGTAAAATTTGTTTATATGACGGTACGCACTTTCCCTTTCTTTAAAGTAAGGTGGGGGTAAGTGCGTACCATTTTGATGGGGCAAGTGCGTACCACTATCATGAGGCATATGCGTACTATTATTCAGAGCAAGTGCGTACCATTATGATGAGGCAAGTTTGTACCATTACGTGGAAAATCCGACTCTCATAATTGACCTTTAATTTTGCTTATAACTCTTTTATAAGCAGATTATAAATCCGACGTCATTTCTATCAAGTGTTTATATTTATATTGAATGCGGCGTAAGATTTCAATTTTATTCAATATCTCTGAAATATATTGGCTTTTAAGTATCAGTTAAAACATTTTTCGTTGAAAATAGCGATCATAAGCTATACTTAATTTAAACCAGAATCACAAATTAAGCAATGAAATTAAGTGAAACACTTAATGAGGAACCAACTGATTCAAAAAACAAAGGTGAAATAATGAAAAAATTATATTTAAGAAAATTAAGAACACCTTGTAAAAAACTATTTCAATGTACAAGAAAAAAAAGTACAAGTATCATATCATGATCAATTATTTATTTATTTATTTATTTATTTTTTTTTTTTTGCTCTTTATTTTGTGTTTTCTCTTACTTCTGCTGTTTCTAATAAGAAAAATATTAAAACCTTATTTATTAAAAAAAAAAACGAATTGTTCACTCAGGTCACCTAACGATCTACCATACAAATAGAATTAAAGAAAATCACTGGGGTACGCACTTACAACAATGCTATTGGACGCACATATCTCATTTTACATTTAAGAAGGGGTAAGTGCGAACCCTGCTTAAACGCCGACTGTTTAATGTATTAAACCAAAATAAACTATAAGTGATTATTACTAAATAAAAACAACTTACATTTGCTCACTTGGTCTTATTAAAAGGACAAAGGAAGAATCACAGACACAACTCTCTCAAACTTCAAATCACAGTTGTTCGTAAGACACGTGGGATATCACTGATTGCGTTTCATCCATGCAAGCAAGTGCTGATCTCTAGTATTAGGAATTATCCCGAGGAAACTACCTAACATATTTAATATGTACCAGAAGTTTTTTCCTGCTCATATTCACATAATTTAAGGTGGACGCACTTACCCCGCTAGGTAGGGAAAGTGCGTACCTTAGAATAGGTGTCATAAACTAGGTCACAAAACCTATACTTATGGTTTATTTGACACATTATATGCTTGAACATCTTAGTAAAGGATCTGGAAAGAAAACTAAAAAAAAAAATTGTAAGTTTATAAGATTTTTCAACGGAGCAGCATCCCTGAGAACATGAACTTTGAAAAAAAGAGTACTCACTTACCAGAACTCACCCTATTCGTTTTTCGGTTTACAAACGATTCAATGCATGTCTTTTTCCATCAGTAGTTACTTCTCGCGGGCATTAAATATAACTTGTTAAAATAATCAACTTCTTTAAAAGCTTTGAGACATCAACAGCAGGTGGCGCGTAAGATGGAAATGAACCAAGGAAAAACAGTTGGAGTTTTATGATTTCTCTCTGAAATCTTGAATTAATTTCCATGTTTTTCCAGAGCATGTTATTCATTCGCATCATTCCATAGAAGGATAGGAACCGATTTGTGGAAGTCTCAGGCATATAAGGAATGTGACCTTTCAATGTGATGAACAGGAATTTCAATAAGCGCTGCGCGTTTTTTTTTTTTTTTTTTTTGAGCCTCTTTTCAAGTCTGAAATTTTGCATTGGGGCTATCTTGCGAAGGCGAAGGAGTAGACATTATGTCCCACCACGTGACAGCAAGTCCGTCGTTTCGAATTTTTCTGGGGGAGGGACAAAGGGTATGGCCGCTGCTTATATGAATCCCGTTTGACCAAACAGTTTTGATTCAACACAGCGACTGACTCCATAAAGCGGCTAATTTAATAAAGCTCGATTTTGTTCTGTTTTTGACGATTTGATTCATTAAAGCGGCTGATTCAATACAGAGGCTAATTCAATAAAGCTGGATTTTGTTCTGTTTTTGACGATTTGATTCATTAAAGCGGCTGATTCAATAAAGCGGCTAATTCATTAAAGCTGGATTTTGTCCTGTTTTTGACGATTTGATTCATTAAAGCGGCTGATTCAATAAAGCGGCTAATTCAATAAAGCTGGATTTGTTCTGTGTTTGACGATTGACGATTTGATTCATTAACGCGGCTGATTCAATGGAGCGGCTAATTCAATAAAACTGGATTTTGTTCTGTTTTTGACGATTTGAATCATTAAAGCGTCGGATTCAACAAACCACTGATTCAATAAACCGTTGTCTACAATACGTATACTCAATATAGAATGTGTCAAAAACAGCAAAAACGACGATCACTTTTTGTAACTTCCAAAAGCCGTAATGGGGGGGGGGGGGCAGTTGACCCCTCTCACCCTAATCCATCATATGACGGGCCTGCGGGCCAGCTCGAAATTTCTTTCAAAACGTGAAATAAATTTACAAAAATTCTCGAGAAATCACACATGTATGTGTGATTTCATAAGTGTATCAAGTGGCACACTTTACCTAACCCTCTCTCCCTTTTTATATATGTCGCGATATTTTCATATTTTAAACAATGCAAAATACCACACTTCTACTCACGCCTCCCTCCCTTCCCTTTCGTGAAATTGTCAGAAACTGTCACAATTTCACGACCCCCCCTTCAAAGTTTGACATCATTTGTGGAGAGGTTCTTGGGAAATGGTAAACATAAAACCCATGATAATTGAGGTAAACCCATGATTATCAGTTTTGTAAAAGGTTTTAAAAAAAAAGCTTTTTGTTATGACGGAAAATTTAAGGACAAAACGAAAAAAAAAAGAATGCATTGAGAAGTGTCTGACCATGCATGTTAACCGAGCCAAGAAAGAAATGATCAGTGTCTGAATAATAACACTACTTGTGGAAAAAAGGTTCTTTTTGAATTCGATATAAATGAAAAAAATAAATAATAAAAACTACCCTATTCAGTTCAGTCCAAGAAAAAAAAGAGCAGTGTTGCTCTTTTTTCCAAATTATTCTTCGAGGTTCATGAAACCTCCTTCAGCATCCGTGACCAGCGAACGTCTAATAACAGCGTGTCTGACTTTGGGATGACCTTCAATGCTTTTTTTTTCGGGCTTGGGGGACCTCCACACAGCTGATAGTTTTTTTTCCCTCCAAAGACCATTACCCCCCCCCCTCCCCACCTCTATATACTACTGCCCCATCTTTTTTCTGCTGAAGACGAGAAGGACTTGCACTTTGCAATCATCTCAGACTGCGTGATTAAAGACTTCACTCGAACCAAAGCGAAAGTGGTAAACAAAAACAACTGCATGGAGCGAGACGATTTGGTCTGCATTTTGGATACTATTAAGAGTTTTTTTTTTTTTTTTTTTTTCAGTTGCATTTCTTGACATAAAAAAATTATTAGTTTATTGCTAAGGAGAGGGGGGAGGGGAGGTAGAGAAAGCAATGTGAAAGCATCGCTGTTTGATAGAAATTTTTCAGTAAACCTCACTTGTTGTTCATTGTCTAACCTCGAAAGGCGCGCCTAGCCAGCGCCACCTAGCACCGTTGAACGGATCTATTTCAAAAAGGGGTGACAGCTTGATTAAGAAAATGCGCCATGGTAGCATTTCTGCTTAGTCTGATATTACTTTATTTTTCTAGAACTGGTAAGAAAGGGAAATAAATTAAAAAAGAAAAACATCAACGCAAACCAACACCTCAAATAAAGGAACCCAACGAAAAACAAAAAACAAAGCAAAAGCTCATCACATTCCTTATCTCTCTTGTACCATCCCCCCTATTTTGACCGAATCAGTAGCGACCTGAGGCATGCGCAAATGCGTTCGAGGTCGCCAGAAAAAATTACAAACTTTTCATTGAACTTTTACCAACAACACGCAAATTTCATTTCAGGGAAAAGAAAAACAAAATTCTCGAAATAAAGCCTCTTTCATTATAATGATGTCTTTGTTAAACACAAACTATCTATTGGACGTAACATTTATATGTCAGCATTTCATTATTTCCAGGAAAGTAAACCTGAAATCTTGCATGTAGATTTGGCGGTTATATGTATTATTATTAAATTCGATTTTTTGTCCTCCTCTTTTTTATATTAGCAAATATAACTAAGCATTTTGAATTATATTTAAGTAAACTGCAATATTGAAAGAAGATTCTTTAACATGACTGCTGTGCTTTACCGTCAGAAGTTTAAAACTTATTCTGGACTATAAAAGGAGTTCCTTGCGAAAAAATTTTTTGCAAGAAACTCTGAAACACAACATCTGCAATGAGTTAGCAAATTGGATGCTTTAATGACGTTAGTTCTATTATCTGTTTAGTGTTTAGATCGTTTTTTAATTAAAAAAATATTGTGTGTTAAAAAAAGATGGTGTTATATGAAAATGGTGCTTTAGAAATGTAATTGTAAAAAAAGCAAAACAAAATCAGAAGGAAAATGCTTATTTTCATTGTCCCTCTGTAATATTTTATAGCTTATTCTCCCCCCTCCCCCCCAACCCCCAAAAAAACCTTCCCAGATTAGCAATAAGATGACAAGACAACTCTCATTTTTGTATTTCCAAAGCATTTATTATTTTCATCGTTTTTATCACATAGAGTCAAGCCCGTTATTTTGATTAAAAAACAACAAAATACCTGCGCACACACAGTGGTGCATCGACGGGGAAAGTTAATTTATGATAATTTTTAATTTCGGGGAAAATAAGGCATTTTCACTTAAAGTTGGCTTTTTTCAGAGGAAGGAACTGAATTGGAAAGAGCAATTTACAGGGTTCGGATGTGAGAAAAAAAACGTGCAATTTTTAAACTACTTTTTCCGTTTCGTTATCACCAGAGAAGTCTGGTGATAGAACGACTATTGTAATAATAAATAATGTAGAGATATTTCAAGTCCAGATTCACTTTTCGTTTCGATATTAGAATTACATTCTGTTGAGAGCCCCCAGGTTTCATCCATTTTCTTTTAACATGGAATTTAACTAGGGGAAAAATAGCATCATGAAAACAGAAAACAAGTGCAAACCATATTAAATTGCTTAATTTTCATGCCAAAACAAGCAATAAAAATACGCTTTACCAATTTTTATAATCGAATGTTTCCCGCATTGCTAGAAATGTCCATATAAAGCAATAAAAATTAAATATAAGTAGAAGCCGGACAAATGACTGGATTAGTGCAGAAGATACACTGCCCGAACTGTGTGCTGGCTGTGTATTTTTTGCATTAATCAAAACAGTTTAATCTTGAATTAGTGTAAGACCCAGGTACCAGTCTCCCCGCTACCTTGTCTTGGAATTCGAGACTTTAAAAAGAACTAGTTCTGACTTCTAAACTAGTTAAATAGAATAAAAAGAAAACTACTTTAAAGCTTTTTATTTCTACCCTACCCCTCCCATAGCAAAATCTTAAATGTGCTACTGACTACAAACGCAATTGTTCAAAACTAAGGTAAGGAGCCATTGCCTCACCTGCAATACAGGGCCTGGATAGAGCCTCTTTTGAGAAATTAAAATAAATAAATAAGTAAAAATAAAAATAAAATAAATAAATAATAATAATAATAATAAAACAAATAAATAAAAAATGAAGCAATAAGCATAAATATAAATAGAAAAAAAAAGTTCATTCTTTTTCTAAATTCTAGGAAACATTATGGAACTTCATTGTAATCAAGGAAGAAAAAAAAAACACCCTGTCAATTCTATAATTATTTTGCGGAAGTTTATAAAAAAAATGTTACCATCTTGAATCAATAAGAAAATCAGTAAGAACAAAGTAAAAAATCCACAATCACTTCCTGCTTTAGTTCGATAAATCTATCACTTACTTCCAGCCGAAAAAAATTATGCTACGTTTTTGTTGCCAACTAGAGTTCACTAAAAAGTTATGTCTTTGACAAGCTGCTATTACAAAAGCATATAAGTCTGTGACCTCCAACAATTCTAAAACAATAGCGGATCAAAAGTTTATAGGCTCAGTTCTTGGAAGGGAGACGTACCATTTGTTTTCGGAGTTAGAGAAGGAAATGGTGCAATTCAGACGGGAACTAAAATAAAATTGTTTAAGCCACATCGCAAGTTCTACTGATTTATGTACTCTTGAAAGCTAAAATGATTTATATAGCATTCGAATTTTTCGCTTTAGAGTCAAATGGATCTGAACTTCTTGAGCTCTAGCCAATCGTCCTCAATGTTCCTATTCTATGTAATGTTGCTGCTAAAGCTCGGGTCCATTGGCCATGAAGATGATGGTCATCGAAACAGTTTGATTCCTAAAAAGTTTGTGAGCGAAAAAATGTTCCAAAGTTAAGATAAATATACCAGTAATGGAATGGACCACTTTTGGACATAGGTGCTAATAAGGAAATTGTGGAGCTCTCTCAAGATATTACTGTAATTTTTTTATCAATAAAGCTTGAGGATAAATATCATTTGAAACATTTCAGCAATTAATGGATAGTCGTTATTAAAATATTCTTTACTTCATTTTTTTTTCTAATTTTAATCTGCACTGGTTTCGCATTAAGAATTATAAGAATGTATTTTAGATAAAAAATTTCCGCCTTTCTTCTAGAGAAAACTAAAATTTCATTCCCTGAAAATGGCTAAATGTTTGTCGAATTTTAAAACAAAAATTTTCACGAACCCTTCTTTTATTACTTAGTAAATAAATGAAGAAAGTTTTTAATATATTTTTTAATTAAAGCCTTTTTCTTAGCCTTCCTCAGGAATTACACACAGATTTCCGACATTAAGTTAGTTCCAAAAAAGTTTTTAAGAATTCTGTTATAGGAATATTTATCCTTCATGGTTTGAATCGACATGCATCATTGTTAATTCACATAATCATCACAAAAGTATACCTTCATTACAAAATAAATGAATGAATCTTAATTTAGGTTCCACTGACGAATGTACGAAACTTCATGATTACCCCTCAAATTCGGCCATTTGTTGTTGTCCAGTAAAGTAGTAGAAGTGTAATAGACTCAAAATTATCTAAAAGTGTCAAAAATAGCACATCAATAACTTCTAAGGAATAGAGGAGTTGATGCGGGGATCGTAGATAGACAACGACGAATTTCGCCAATATGGCAGGGCAACCAAAGATATGGTCGGGAAAGAGTTACTTTTCTGTGCAGTGAAAACGGCTCCTGTAGCTGTTGATAATGCTTATTATAAAGAATAGCAACTTCTTTCAATAAGATAATCAACTAGAACATGTGCAATCAAAAGCATCTGTGTTTCAGAGCTTTCCCCCGAAAAAGTTTGGAATTGAGGTCTAGAAAACGCCACGGTATGGTATGCTATCTTAAATGACCTTAGCAGAAGGCATGGTATACAGAACACTCCTCGGATTTCAATATTGAAGCTATAAAATTAATTTTGGGCGAATTTTTTATGCTAAGGAGGGAAGAGGTACTGCTTCCTTTCAATGAGTTTCGCACTTAAAGTCTTAAAGTAGGACTGTACTTGTAATGGTTGGGGAAGGAATGGGATTCAAGAAAATTGCTCAGGCAATTTTTCGAATTGTAGCTCCAAAAGCTCGAAAATTTTGATGATCTTTGATAACACGAGGTGAGGGGTGAGGAGAGAAGGCTTTTCATCTGAAAAATGTTTGGAATTGAAGTTTTAAAAAGGCAATTGTGGCATATGTTTTGTAAGGTTAGGGCGAGGAAAGGTTCGGTGACCCTCTAACGTAGAATTTTCGATATTTGAAAGCTTTTTTTTTCTGGGGGGGGGGGGGGGCGTAATCGCCTTGCCTAATATAATCATAGAATACGATTTCTTAGTCGCCAGCTGTTTAATTTTGTGATCTCCCACTCCCATCCTTCTCACCTGTTAATTTCTTTTTATCGATTAGTGTCCTATAATTCTTGTTTTTTCGTCAATCAACGAAAATGACCCAGTATAGGTGCTTTGCCCATTACCTGACAACATACAATATTAGTAATGATACTTAGTTTTTAAACCTTCGGATGAAGATTTTTTTTTTTTTTTCTGTTTTAAGGAACATCCGCCTCCGAGAAGAGTAATTTTTTTTCTTAGCATCCTTTGCACACTTGTTCACTGATTTTAGGTAATTTTGTTTCAAAACAAATTGAGAAAATATTTTGTGTTTTAATTTAACATTATGCTTGAAGTGTTCAAACCGGACAGTTGCAACGTAAAAACTACTTCTCCAAAACCGCTCTTCTTTTTCTTTCTTTGTACAGCGTATTTTCCCAGTGGACTAATAATGTGAATATTATTTTAAAGCTTTAAAATATGAGGGATTTATTGGAAAATTAAATTTGTTTTACTGAGAAAGCCAATTTAAAATGATTTCATTAGTTAACATGATTTTCCCCCATTGTCTACTGTGTATTAATTCATTATTACCCGAGCAATTGGACAATACATGAAAGTTATGTTCGTAATAAATATCATTTAACCCCCGGAGTGCTACAATTTATTTCAAAGAACTTCTCATGGCAGTTTATCAAGAGCCTTTGTTCGTAAGGTCAATGCTGTCTTTTTCATGTTGTCTGCTGAGACAATGCTGCCATTCATAGAGAAATAAAAATGAAATCAAGACTTCTGTTGAAAAAAAAAAAAAGCTTAGTCTGTGCTTTGTCTAAGATTTCTAAGAAATCTGTTACAACTTGACAATTTGGAAAAAACAAAGGAAAATAACGAATTAAAAGTTGAAATGGGTTTTTAAAAAATCATAAATATTTCATTTCACTTTAAACATTTTATATGAATTTTATGGTTACGAGTAATAGCAACTGTGCGGTAAGTAGTAAACCGATTGAGTACGATAGATTCTCACCGTTTTATTTAAATACGATTTGATTTGAGGATTATTTCAATATCAGTAGCTCTAATTGTTGTGGGTTCACTTGTTTGTATGAACGATATACGATTGAAACGTACTTAAGGACTAGTTTCAATCCAAATAAGGGGCAAAAATAAATAGATTTTTTTTAAGGGAATACAATTTGCATGGTACCAGAAGAAAGAAAAAACGAAGCACCTCTGTTGATTTTTGCTTTTTAAATATTACTTACAATTATGTAGGAGGAAATTATTTGGAAAATTGCAAAATCAATGGAACAAGAAAGCAAATACAGTGGTGTTTAACTACTTGAGCCCTGGATCACGACGAGGTCGGCCTTTATATCCCCAAAAATCTTCCACTAAGCCAAATTGCGGATTCTAGTACTACACTGCAAAAAATAAGCTGTTGTTTTTACAGAATAATAGTGGCAGCATAATCTCATCAGCCGATGACCGGCCCTTCATCGAAACCCGATGAAATTCTCATCGGCCGATGATCGGATTCGATGAATTCTCATCGGGAATTGCTCCAATATGTCTCATCGGCCAAACAGAATCCAAGCAGCAAAATCCGATGAGTTTTGCTCGAAATACGATGAGATTTGGAGCAACTTACGAGCAGTGTAGTCCCGTGCCGATGAATTTAGGATTAATTTTGGATGCTCGGCTTATTTTCATCGGGAAAGTTGATCGGAAGGATGTCGCTTTCCGAGGAAAAGTAGCTCATCGAAAACCGTGCTCGGATACTGATCGGAACGATGTCATCGCGCGTTACGGGATCAAGTTTACGAGGAGTTCGATGATCGGCAGAGCAAAATCCGATGAGTTGATGCAACTTGGGATAATACTGGCAGCAGATGTTTCAGTTTAAAACTGTAAAAGCACAGTAAGAAACTGTGAAACTAGCTATTTTACGATTTATCACTGTGAAACTAGCAATTTTACAGTTTATTGCGATTAAAATTTGCAATAATAACAACAGTATAATACTGGCAGCAGAAGTTCCAGTTCGGAACTGAAAAATGCACAGTAATAAACTGTGAAACTAGCAATTTTACAGTTTATTACTGTAAACTAGCAATTTTAGTCTGCTAGTATAAAATTAGCAATTTTACAGTTTGTTACTGCAAAATTACTGTAAATTTAGCTGTATTATACTGTAAAAACAACATCTATTTTTTACAATGTATTAATGTGCAACATATACATTTAAGGGCTGTTACAACCTACCCCCTTTGATAAAATTTTGGCAGGGGTGTCCATTCCCCCAGGAGCTTTAGCGCTCCTCCCGCAAATACCACTAAGTCCCCCCCCCCAAGAGCGAGAGCCCCCGAAAAACGAAAACACCCCTTAATAATTAAAACAGTGCAGTCTGCGCCATAACCCCCCCCCCCCCCCCCAGTTTAGCATCCTTGTCTGCGCTAAGGCTCCGCCGTTAAAAACTTGCGAAAATTCTCTTTTGAGGTTTGAAAAACAATGATCTCTATGAAACCATTCTTTTTACTTAAAATTTATTCATAATTTTCATAAATAGAAGCAAAAAAAAAAAAAAAAATTAAAAAATCATATTATTTTACGCAAGCAATATATTACGCAAGCATTTTGCGTTTAATAAATTATTTCGTTTTCTCATTGAAATAGTTTTATTTTGTTTATCGTAATCAAATGCTTTTGACTCAGTCTCTCTCCCTCTCTATCTAATGTTGAGCAACCAAGATTATCTACTGTTTTCTCCATATCGTAACTCACATTAGCCTCTTATATTTGTTTTATAATCGGTAGATAGCGAGCCACATTATCTATTGCCGTTACGTCTTGAATAAAATTCAGTGAAGCTAAATTATATCAAGAAGAAAAAATCGCGTCTCTATTCGCAAGTATTATTGTCTGTTTTTTTTTTTTTTTTTTTTTGTGAAAATGCAGCGATTTATTTATTTATTACCATTGTTTTCATGTATTTTTTTTTTACAATTTCAGAGTGAAGTTTCTTAATGCATTTTTTTTTTTTTTTAAGTTTAAGATAAATTTCAATTCTTTTTAAATAGTTTTCATACAACAAAGTTTTGTCAAGATGCTCCAAGAACAATGGTATTTTCAGGTGTAGCATTGCATTTGCCAGTCAAATAAGGATTTCATTACCCAACTACAATGCAAATCCGTTGCATTTGCGGGCTTTTCTAAATTCTAAACCGCCGTTTAGTGGAGGAGTGTGCGGTTCACAGAAACTTAACGTCACATCTATGCAAGCCTTATCACTAGCAATAATCATCTCAAAATGTAATTCAAAAACCAAACTAATTCCTTTCAGAATCTATAAAGAAAAAAAAAAAAAACCACAACGCATTTTTTTTTTCATTTCAGAATTTATGACGAAAAGC
The DNA here is from genome assembly GCA_038373865.1 of Uloborus plumipes. NCBI lineage: Eukaryota > Metazoa > Arthropoda > Arachnida > Araneae > Uloboridae > Uloborus > Uloborus plumipes. The sequence continues at coordinate 17,396 of JAXGGA010010992.1, forward strand.
CTTCGTCACCAACGAAATATATTGCTTATTTCTACGATTATATGTCATAAAATTTCTTTGAAGGCTCTTACCTCAAACATTCCGGCTAACCAAAATTATAATTTTGCGTCTAGTCATTTTTTATTTATCACGAACCGGATATGATGAAAAAAACTTCAGAACGGCTCTCTTGCAAAGCTCCAAATAGTCGTCATTGTTGTATTACGTCTGATCTAGAATTAATCCGAGAAAACTGCACGAGTGACCTTCAAATAGCTCAATGACTGCAAGATGTCCATTGTAGTGCATAAAGTATATGAGGATCAAGAAACGGGTGGAGAAACCTGAATTCGAAACAAAGCCTGTTATCAGAAATATCTTGGTGCGATTTTATGTTTTTTGCGGATTTTTCTCGAGAATCCTTTGACAGAAAGCCTGATATTATCAGAAAGCAGGTCGTAGACATTGGACATAGCTACTTGTGGATTCAGATTTTACGAACCCCAGGGACTCTGGATGTCAGGTCACGGAGGTCACTGCGACCTAACAAACGATTTTCTCGTTCCGCAAATTTTGCTGACGATTCAGCAAATTAGGAGACAATATTGCAACATTGAGATTATTATTTTTTTAAGTTTTTTTTAATGGTGTTTTATGTTCGTTCTCATTAGGGATTAGACATGCATGACACGTGTGCATAGTGCATGCTTGTATCTTATCATTCAGTAAAATTTAAATGTCGTTTGGAAAATTGGGAATGATCCCCCCTCCCAGAAATTTTAGTTCGATGTGCCCCCTACCCGCTCCCATTGTTTAGGATAATTAAAATAGAGGCCAATAAATTATTTGTATTCAGGTGAATTATTCCCCCCTCCTCGCTATGTCTTAAATTCGTGTTTCAAAGTATTTGTATCGGTATGGGTACCCTGTATCGTAAAAAGTTGATGTAACAGGAAAAATAAAAGGTGATATTATTCATTATGCAAAACATAGTGAAAATATTGGACATAAATACGTTGATAACCGCGTTTCTTAATGTTTTAGCACTAAAAAATATTTTTTAATGGAAAAAAAAAGAAAAAAAAAAAAAAAAGATGGATTAATAAACGCTTTTTCTATTTGCTTCATAATTAATTATCGTTGATTCCTTTTTTTAGCAAGCAAGCTCTTGTTTTATTAGTTGTTAATTCTGGAGCGGTTACGCTGGATATGATGGAAAAAATAAAAAATTAGCTGAACGGAGAGTTGTTACACCTGGCTTCATTTTATCCGACGCAGCAGGAATGATTCATTCTAATGGAATTGAATGACCTGCAGCAGGCAGCTGCTTGGATCACAGATGAGAAAGAAAAGGGCAAAAAATTGATTTTCGTTAGGAAATGGAGGAAAAGCGCTGTGTGAAGTCGGGGATTAAAATTTTAATGGTAGAAAAAAGTCGGAAAGGTATTTCGGAAAATAATTGTGAACAAAACTTAAAAGATATTTATTGTTCCTTTTTCTGGGGAGGTCACGAGAGGTTATTGTGTTGTCCAGAAAAAATCCTTATTTGGCGAATTTTGTCTCACGATTCGGCAAATTTGAAGGACAGAAATGGAAAGTTGCAAATAAATAAATAAATAAATATATAGATAATGACGATTTATATATTTTTCTCATTAAATGCATTGCTATGCGTACACTCGTCTTTTACCATTCGGTAAAATTTGTAGTTTCATTCGGCAAATCGAAAATTTGCCGAAACTTTTTTTCATAACAACTTTTATTTTAAATAGGATTTGTTTTTAAACGCTAAAAGAATGTGTACAATAAACACAATTTGGGCATTTAGAATAAAAATCAAAGCATTAATTCTATTGTAATTAGGAAATCAAAGAAAATATAAAAACGTAGTTAATCTGAAATTGGCTTAAATACGATTTGCATACAGGAGAAATAAAAGTTCGTTATTTTAGGCCTCCAATTATTTTTTACAAATAAGACTTTTCATGCATTGTATTTAAAATATCCCAGAGATGACATTCAAACAAACAAAATTGTTTTACTAGTACCCCGTTGTTTAAAAATAATATTACCTACGAGAGGAGTGAAGAAAAGCAATAAAGCAACTGTCCCTCCCTGGATTTAAGAAACTTACAATATGCATTTTCTTTCTTTTTTTAAATACAGCATATACAAACATGGGCCAACAAGGGGAAAGTATTAGCAGATACCACAATGACAGTGCTCCTCGGACTGAGAAGGATTAAAAAAAAGGGTTAGAACGTATATTTATGTACTGTTTTACGAAAGTGGCTGGCCCACTTGAAGTAGCGGAAAGTATGCGTCTTCCCTAAACATTCCCTTGGAGTTTCCTAGCTCAGTAATATACGAGAAACAATAGCTATTTTTATTTATTTTTACAGTAGAAGGAGCTTAAAACATATTGTTCTGGCATGATTACGAATCGAATCGTATAAAGAATAAAGTTTTGCGCTAGTTTAGAAGTGAGAGCACTTCTTTAAAACACATATAAAATAAAAGAATTTTCACAATACGCAATTGAAACTCACTAAAAAGATTTATTTATTAATTTATTTTTTGAACATAGTATCCAACCTTCTATACCCAACCATCCTAGCACAAGCAGAGTTTGAAAACGTACTCGCTCAAATCGCACGCCGCTGTACTTGTGTTACTCATTTTGGAAAGCTTCATTTATTGTAAGTTAATGGTTCAAATTTTTAAAATCGCGAAATTGGTGATAGTCGTTTTTAAGAAACCTCCTCCTCCCGTTTCTGAGAAACAGGTACCTATATATTATTCTCTTGCTAGTTTTTGTCACAAAAAATTTGTTTTCAACAGCGGAGTTTTTTTGTTATTATAAAATCGTATTCCAAAAATCTGTATCCGAAATGTTTTCAACAATAGCTCATCGATTTTTTGAAATCGTACGTTATTTCTGAAGTATTGTAATTAATAAGTTGAAGTGATATCGTGGAAAAAGCTGCAAGAAAGCGGAGAGAAAAGGTTTGTTTCTCTTTTAGTGGATAGGACCGGCCGATTGCAGATCAGCCTATTATACAGACTCCATCTAACTGAATTCTATCCTGCCAAACAGATTTAAGCTAACATCAGTGTATCCAACCGAAATCTACCAAAGCAAAGTTGCACATTTTGCATGGTTTGTGTTGTAGCGTATGGGGGACGCAGTTTGCGCTCCTCGGGGTGTCTATCAAGTTTTCATCTTTTAGTCTGTTTGAACTCGACCAAAAAAAAAAAAAAAAACCTTTTAATTGGTCAAAATCCCGCCCCCTCCCCAGGCTGCTGTGCCCGTGGCGAGAGCCAAGAGCCACTCCTGCCAACCCCTAGCTACGCCACTGTGCAAAAGGACAATGTAAATGACACAGGAAAAAAATCAGAAAAAAAACCACGCCCACTTTCATGCAGAAACATAATTTCCCAAAGTCAGAGGGGGAGCAATTGAATCCCCTAAATGATGGGCCTGCCCTAACTTAAACTTTTGTGATGGTGGAATTTCTCAATTTGCCGAACGAAACTCCAAATTTTACCGAATGATAAAATATCAGTATGCACAGCACACGTTCCTAAACATAAGAAGAGACATTAGGTATTTGAGAAAAAAAAAGCATCATTGTCCCCAAATTCGGTGAATCGTCCGTCAAAACTTGCCGAATGAGGAAATTTTTGGGAGCTTACAGTGACCTCCCGTGGACTCCCCATCAGAGCGTCCTTGACGACTAGTTTCCAAACAGTACTTTCGCAGTTACTGGATAACAAAACGAGCTGTGTTCTGAGTTGCAACCTCATTTTGTACAATAAAAAAATAGAAACAGTTGCCAACAAAATGCAGCGTCGGGGCTTCGATGATTTCTTTTGAAATCAAATTTCCTAGAAAAAAGGATACATTTAAATTAATGCAAACTAAGTTAATACGCATTGTTCCATATTACCCTAAATTTGTATAACTCTTTAGACCAGAAAAGTTAAAGTGCTTACTGTCTGATCTTATTAAGTAAAACCTTCCGCGCATTTACGCATGCGTCAGGTCTTGTTTGATCTTACTAAAATAGGGCTGTTAGGAAAGGTAACAATAAGGGGAAGTATAATAAAAAGTATTTTGAACCGTATCAAACAACTTTGAACGATGCTAATTTCAAAACAATAGTTTAGTTGAAGCAAATGCAAGTTTAAATTGAAAACTTCGAAAAGTTATCACCCACAACCCATCTACCCTTTTTTAAGTGGAACTGTTCGCGCGTGCTAGGCGCGGTTTTCATGGACAGACAGTATCGTACTATTTAATACAACAGCTAATAAAATGGGAGAAGAGATGTTTTCAGAAAAAAAAAAATCATTTAGTGTTGCATCGAGTACCAATCCATTTTGAAATTTCGTTCTTGGCACAGATGGCACACAATCAAATAAATCAACCTACATTTCATTTGCTTCTTCTGGAAATTCTGAAGTAAACATTGAGTAAAGATTTCTGTTTTCGTGATATGGCTTCGGAATGACGTCACAAATAGGACACATGTTGTCGGGGTAAACATGGATTTTAAATAGAGTGAATCAACATGATAAGAATAAACTCTTGCCAAATGTTGAGCTTATTTTTTAAACTAATGGTGCATTCATAGATATTGCTGGGATTCTTTTTCAAGGCGTGTTGACAATTTTGTTTTATTTTCACTTTCAAAATGTGTTACGAAACAGGATTTTGGTGGAGTTTTTTTTTTTTTTTTCTTTTGAATTAGGTTTTTGCACTTTTTTTGTTGTCACGTCACATCAATTTTATTTCAGTTTTTTCAGAAAATGAAATTTAGCGATATATAAATTTTTTCGATCCTGCGACTTTTGTAAAGGAATATGGTTGAGAGAAATATCTTACAATATGAGCTATAATTACTCTAAACGTCTAAAGCTAAATACAGTCGAAACTAGATAGCTCGAAGTCCCAAGGGACCGGCTTAAAGCTTCATGTTATTGGTTAGTTCAAACAGAAAGTTCCCAAGGCCTTCTCAAGAGTTATGGACTCAATGAAAACTTCGAGATACAGTCGAACCTGCTTGTCTCAAAAATCTCTTTAATGCCGAAATTTGTCAACTTCCCTGCTTTTACAGCATAAATTTAATGTTTCTTCTCATGTTTGTCTCGAATGATTTTTCCCGAAAACCTCTATATATCGAATTTGGACGACTCTCATTTTTGAATTTTATCTCCAGTCACCTATATCAATGGTATAACTTGGAGACAAAAATCATCTTCTGCACAATCATTCAAAGACTGTGTTCGTACTTAAAAGGTATGCATTAACTTGCTATCGATATAGTCATCACAAGTAGTAAAACCCGGACTCACAACGTGTCGTACAGTAAAATGTTCAACAATATCAATGCAGAACAAGCTACTAAGCAATGAAGCAATTAGCTTTGTTCAAATTGCTTCTTTTTGTAAATTTTATCACAACCTATGTATCTCGAATTTTTCTTCTGTCTCGTGAAATTCGAGATAGACAGGTTTGACTGCAAAAGAATATTCGAGTTATAAGCCTTCGAATTGTTATCGAGACTCAACTGTATTTCCTTTCTTATTCACTCATTTATTTTTTCTTATACATAAATTCATTTTTTTATTTACAGAATGTTGTAGTGGTTAAGACGCTGGCCTCTCACGCTCAACAGCATCCACGTCGTATGTGAGTATGCGATATGTAAAAGATCCCTCGAGTACTCGTCTGGCATAGAGTATCTCTTGGCAAAATGAAATTCTCAGTGCAGTTTTGCATCGAATTGAGCCCAGGTGCCTCCATCTAGTGGTGAAACTGGGCGTCAAAATTCTCGTGGCAATGGCCTTCGAAGATAATGGATAGTAAGTAGTGCTACATGAGAGATTGATTGCTGGTCTCGTGAATGCCTGAGGTCTGCACATCTGCCGTGCTAAGCACAAAAGTCGTGTCTGCACTTTTTAGCAAAATGGGGTTATTGTCACCAGGTGGTTCCTTGTAACTTATTTTAGCAAAATGCAATGTTTTATGGTCGTTTGAGAACGAGAAATATTTTTAAACATATTCTTAAAAAGTACCTCCTGAATCAAATACATGAACGCGCAAAAATTTAAACAGCAATATCTCAGCTTGAGATCGTCTGCAGATAAGACTTTTGCGCTTAGCACGGCAGACATGGTCAGTAGCCGATACGCAGCCCGTTTGAAACAAACCAGGATAATGGAACATTCGAGTTAAAAGACTCGACTGTGAAACATTTTATGAATAAATTTTTATCGGGCATATTTTTCTTACTGTTAGGTAATTTTAGTTGCTTTAGTTTCAGTGGCACACCCAGGATTGTTTCCTGGGAGGGGCTAAGTGGATCTTCTTCGGAAAGTTTTCGAATTTGAAGTCCTAAAGAAAAAAACTGCAGTCATTTTTGGGGAAATTAAAAGGGGGTGGGGTGGGGGGTTATGTCTTGGCAAATTTCCAAAAATCAAGTTCAAAAAATGCATTTCAAAGAGTTTAGTTCAATCAAGGGTCATCTTGATACTTCTGGGAGGGGCTTAAGCCCCTTAGCTCTCCCCGTGGGGGCGCCATTGTTTAGTTTGAAAGAATATTCACATGATCTAATGAAACGTTTTCAATGTACGTGAGTAACTCTCGCAGATGTAGGGTAAGTGCTCCAGTAGTCGGCCATTTAAGAGATCTTTTGTTGATCTTGGCTAACCCAGAACTTTCAGCTATCAATACAGCAACAAAAACAAGGTAAAACCTTAGAATGAACCTTTCTGATATTTAATCACCTACTTGTTTCAGAAATTAAAAAAAAAAAAAAATATGTTAAAATCCAAGCTATTGTCAACACTAGTGAATGCTCCAGTAGTCGGCCACAGAATCATCTTAGCTGAAAAATAAGCAGAATCGCAATCTTGTATGACGGGCACACCATTCAAAATGAAATGACTCATTACTAATTAAAACAAGAAGTTCTGTCAAGAACTAAACGAGCCTACTTTCCCGTGCATCGACATCGGCATTAGCATCTGATCAATATTCTCTTGATTATCTGAAACTAAAAATTATGTCAAACATATCTTTATAGCACTTAAAGCTGATTTCTGAAAGCAAAATATACCCCTCTCATCAGATAAAATAGACACGTAAAAAGTAAATAAACGAGTCAATAAAGTTTTGTCGCACCTTTTAAAGAATGTAACTGTTATAGTTCTTCCGTAGAAAAATTCCACAATCGTTTTCAAAAGAAAAAAAAAATAAATAAATAAATTAAAAGTACAAAGAACTTCGAAACACATTTTATCAAAGAAAGGAAAAAAAGTCGTTCGTTAATAAAATGTCTTGAATTTCATTTTTAATCCGTTGCCAGTTGTTAAATATAAATAAGGAATAAAATGCTCTCGTGAATGTAAAATTTTTGTTGACAAAAAAAAAAAAAAAATCGTCTGATAAAAAAAATAATAATAATAAATTAAACAAAACAAATAACTAAATAAACAAAAAATCGTCTGCCCAGTCAGTCATTTTTTCTGAGCCTGCATTTCCGCCATGTTTGCGGAGTCGGAGTCGGAATCAGAGTCCTCACAGAAGATTATTCAGAAAAGTACTTTAAAAATACATTATTTCTGTACCTCAGAACCAGACTAACGTAAGTCCATTTTCGTCATTTTTCAGTAGAGGGGAAAAACGATGTATTCGACAATCGTTTTTCCCCTCTACCGAAAAATGACGAAAATGGACTTACGTTAGTCTGGTTCTGAGGTACAGATTTATCAAAACCATTTTCTGACAAAGTTAGTTTGAAGGAAATCCGCCTTGAAGTTCAGAATCAACATTCAATTTAAATTTCTCCGTAGGCGCTCATGTTAAAATTTTTTCTGAACGGTTCATCATTGAACGAAAAATGGTTCAAATTGAAAAGTGAAATATAGGAATGAGCCTCTCCGAGATCTTTCGAACAAAAAAAAAGTTTATTCAATTCGGACGGTTCACTTAAAAGTTACTAGGTGGGGAAAGGTTGTTTGAACGGTTCAATGTTGAACGAAAAAAATGTTCAAATTGAAAATTTAAATACGGTAATGAAGCATCCTTGCCGAGATCTTTTGAACAAAACAAAGTTTGTTTAAATCGGACTGTTCATTCAAAAGTTATTAGGTGTGAGGGCTTGTTTGAACGGTTCAATGTTGAACGAAAAATTGTTCAAATCGGAAATTTAAAAACGGGGATGAAGTATCCTTGCCGAGATCTTTCGAACAAAAAAAGTTTGTTTAAATCGAACGGTTCACTCAAAAGTTATTAGGGGTGAGAGCTTGTTTGAACGGTTCAATGTTGAACGAAAAATTGTTCAAATCGAAAATGTAGATACGGGAATAAAGTATCCTTGGAAAGATCTTTCGAACAAAAAAAAGTTTGTTCAAATCGGACTGTTCATTCAAAAGTTAGTATCGCGGGACCGGTTGTTTGAACGGCTCAAAGTTGAACCAAAAATTGTTCAAATCAAAAAATCAAATATGGGAATGAGCTGTACTCGCCGAGATCTTTCCAACAAAAAAAAGTTCGTCCAAATCGGAATGTTCATTCAAAAGTTATTAGGGGGGGGGGGGACAGACAGACCGACCGACCGACCGACCGACCGACCGACCGACACACAAATTCCCCATCTCAATACCCTACTTTCAAATTTTTAATTTTTCGATATTTATTTCATTTTTTTGTTTCTTTTTGACTTTTTTTTACTTGGCGATATTTTTTTTACTTAGCGATATTTTTTGGACTTGGCGATATTTTATGGACTTGGCGACATTTTTTAGATGCATTAAGCCAATTTTAATGCTTTTTTCGTCTCTTTTATTTTTAACGGGAAAGTAGGCTAAAAAAAGTACCCAAAACTTAGTTGCCACTGGTTGATGACTGAGGATAGGTACACAAATGAGTGAATGCGTCATATATGATTTTGAATTAAAAATGTACTATTTATCAGGAGTTTTATGTCATTGTGGCCGACTACTGGAGCACTTACCCTATATCACCTGCAACTTTTCAAAATGAACGAGTTCAATGTACGGGTTTTTCAGAATGAAAGGGTCATTAAAATGAAAGAATTTGTCCATCTTTAGTAAGCACGTATTTTCGTAGGACAGGATATGAACAGCAGAGGAATTTTATTAACAATAAGAAAGAGAAAAGAGGTTTAAAAGGTCTTAGACTGTCTGGCAACTATGCACAAGTTCTCTTAAGAGCAAAAACAAAATATTGTAGGAACAGGTTCTGAAGCTCTTGTGCAGAATTAATGAGGTCAATTTTATTTGAAGAAAAATAAATTTCAGCAGTTTAAAAGATTTTTATTCTTCTGAGAAGTAGACATAACTTTGTTGCTCTACTTTGCAGATATGTAATGCAATGCAATTTATTTTAACATCTAAAGAAGGAAAAAATTGTTAAGTTTCTGAACTCAAAGTCGAGTTTTTAATAAAAGTGATTTTGATGCAGGGAAAATACGTATATTATTCAGCGCACTTTTAAATACTTTTTTATTAGTGTATATTATTACACTTCCATCATGCCAAATCCAAGAAAATAAATATGACTTTTAAGTAAGATCAGTAGAAACATATTTCTCAAAGTTATTTTTTGTGACCATGCGGTAGATAAACAGGGTGTGAAGGAGAACGTGAAATAGATGCGTTATTTATTTTATCCGTGTGATTTTCCAAAAAATCACTTTATATTTTCTAACTGTTGCCAAAATCAATTCTCGTTTTATTATACCCGGTATTGAATATTGGCATGGATGAATATAAAATCCTAAGAAAGCAATAAATTTCATACTTACTCCAGAGAAGCCTTGGTTCAAAATTTTCATTATGATCACTGTTAATATTGTTGCTGCGAGGCAACAAATTTTTGCAACAATAGACTGAAAATTTAATCATTTAAAATGAAAACTATATGAAATTTTCTGTTTTTTATAACTTTTTAAAATTAAGTTTTTTAGAAATAAATTATAGCCTATCCTGATTCCTGTTAATGTAGCTATATACGGTGAAAAAATGATTAAAATCGGTCCAGTAGTTTTGAAGATTACCCCGGACATACATACATACAAAAGTAATCATTTATGTATGGGCGATTCTCTGTAAACTGATAATTAGCTGTTGGACTGAGTATTTTAAAAATAATAAAGTGTAATAAAGTAATTATTGCTCTTAATACAAGTAAAGCATTAATACTTTGTGGCCCAATTGTATTTGGAGTGATAACAATTTAATTTTTTTTCCTAGAAATTATCTAAGCGCCAAAAACACAGTCCCCTTGCTGTCCCAAACCCATAGTCTAACTGTTAAAGATAGTATTTCAAAAAACCTGCTAAAACTACATAAATTTGGCAATTAATATCTAAAAGTAGAATAATGAAGCTATATTTTTCTTATGAAATAAGGTCTAATTGCGTATTTTAAAACTTAAAATTGTCATGTAAATTCTGTCCGGAGTTTTTTCAAACAGTCCCCTGCAACAAATTCAAAGATGTAATACGAAAAATCTATAACTTTTGCAAATTCTGTTTGGCATGAAGTTTAAAGTAATCAGTGTGAATTTGCCGAAATTGCCGAGAACGGTATTGAAACACTACTTTGCTTAGTTTGAGAGCCACATTCGTGATGAAAGTATGCATCAGGGTCGTTCGAAAACAGTCCTCTGGGAAGTGATTTTATTATTGTCAATTAATTTAATTATAAAACATATTAGTTATTATGTCCACGATTTGTGCCTAAATTTATAGGTAGTCTCGTAAGTAATTATGTTCCAATAGTTTTGCAGATATTACGCAACAAAGAGCAAAAACACAGTCACCTGGCACAGTCCCCTGCCTTGTTATACTAGGCGGGGGACTTACCCCTATTATGATTTATCAGAAAAACACAAACTTCAATTGTCCCTCTTTCAAACCAAAGTGATATTCATTTTCTGAGCAATAGTATTATAATTATACGAACATTTCAAAAAACCGTGCCCGGACAGATTTCGTGTGAAAAATGACGAGTTTACAGAGAATCGCCCGTATATAGATCATTCTTTATTTATTTAGCGGGCGTAACTTCAACACGATTGCGGATTTTAACTGTCTTTTTTCTTTTTTGTTTAAATGATTCAATGTAATTTCAAATGCATTTGTCAATAAACATTGAATTTTATGTGAAGAACATATAGCGTGTAAAAATTGTAAGAAATCGAAGTAAAATGAATATAAAGAAGAAAAACACAAGTTCGTGTGATAAAATTTAGTAGAAATTTTTTACTGTAGAATTTTAAACATTTTAATTTTATGCAATTTTTGGTGGTAAACGTGAAAACATTAGAGCATTTGATCTGCTTTTTATTTGCGAGCCAAAATATTTAACAAAGTTTTAATTTAAATTTAAAGAAACCAAATTTTTTTTATTCACATCATGACAAATATTTCTTTCTCTGTTTATTACATCTCTAAAAATGTAATCGCTTTATATTTCCCTAAACTATGTTTTTCAAAACTTGCTCAACTATGAAACATTTGCAGCTTTTTAATTTTTTAACCTAAACAATGACTAAATTTTACTAATCCCTTCTGATGAAAGGAAGATTGGTTTTTGAGGACTTTTTCTCCTTAAAATTTTACGAATCGGAGCATTTATGTAACAGTTTTAAACTAACAAATAAAGAAAGACACTTAAAGATTTAAGTATAAAAATATACATTTAAATAAATAATAAGTTATTTTACAGTTAGGTCAAACTTAACACTGTAAATAGCCATTGAATTGCCCTCAAAACCAATTCATTGAAGTTCGCTCGAATCAAGTTCTGGTCCAATTGTGGATAACTGACGAATGAGTAGGTTTTGAAATTGATTTCGGATATGGAGTTTCTGTAAGTCTGATAGCTTTTTCATAAATGGCACCAAAGATTTGAAAAAATTCAAATCAGGGTCTTCTTCAACCACAGCAGAATGTCTGTCAAATTCCCCGGCAGAATGTCCGTCAAGAACTATTTCACCCAATTCCAATGTCTTTGTACCTAAATCAGCTTCTTCGGTCTTTTTTTTCTTTGCAACAGATTCCAACCTCAAAATTTCTGGTTGGCCATCGTTCGTGGAACCCTTTCCTTGGTCCACAGAAGTATTCTCGGCATCAACATCGGAAATGATCTCCCCCAGCAAGTAAGGTTCTATTTCCATGGAAGATGAATTTGGAAAATTGTCTTCTCCTACTAAGGTCGGGAGATGAATTTCTAAAAGAAAAGACATCGGATTGAAGTACCTCCATTTTCCTTTGTATTGAAACGTTCCATCTGCGTTCTTTTTCGGAGCTTTCTTGAGTTCCTTCAGAAAGTTGTCTCTTAGATTTCTCCATTTCACTTTCGCTTCTTCTTCTGTAAAAACAATAAAAATAAGTCATTGATAAATATCAGTAAATTCCACAAATGATTTTTTCTTACAAAGAAGCAGATAGCAGTTGCAAAGTTTTTGAGCTGTACGATAGTATCTTTACCCAGGGTTACCGATTATCGTACCTAGGCCTAGGCCTTGGGCTCCATCTTCCTAAGGAACCCTAAATGTTTTTTGCAGACTTAAGTACATCCTTAAACCTATACCTATATGAATAATATCTGAACCTCAGAACCAGAATGACGTAAGTTCAAAAATGGCGATTTTCACTTCATTTCTTCATTTATTCACATATTCACTTTATTGCTAGAATCTTATTTCGCATCCGCCCATGAGTACTTTACTCTACAAAACAATTTTTTTCACAATTATTTAGGAGTTAATATTTAGAAAAGTGCCAATTTGAGTCCCAAGTGAATTTTCACTAGTATTTCAATAACTAGTTAAAAAAATAATTTTCCCCAGAAAGAAGATAAGGTTTTGCTTTCATTTCATCTAATAATATCAGGAAAAAAATTTTTTTCTTCAGAAAATATTTGTTTTATACATCAAAAATCAGATCGGTAACGTGTCCCCAGTAGCAAAGCTTAGCATGCAAACAGCTTAAGCGCACCTTCTAACTTCCCAAAACGACGCACTTGCGCAAAAAACAATTCTATTTTTACCCCTTTGTTAATATTTTACTTCATTTTTGTTTTAATCGATTTCTGATTTTCTAGGGAAAGCAAAATAGGCGTGTCCCTCAGTTCCGCGTCAGAGCGGTAACAATAACTTCTGATCTATATTTAGGCTCATAAAATCATTTCCTGCACCGATACCACGTGATACTGAGTACCTGGTGTGATGTTTTATCGCATCGTAGTTAAAAATTTGCATTTCTGTATCTAAAATTGCAGGTAAGATTTTTTTAAGTGATTTATAAAATGTGTGTCATTTAAGTCATCAGATCGGGAACACGAGCTAAAATGCGCAGTTTTTATTATTTTAAAAGTTATTTTATATATAAGTATAGTCCTATATTGCAAGTGAAAAAACAATGTGTTTGATTTTGGTTTAGCGCGATCGACTCGGAAATAAAATTAAATATTCGTCTGTTTGTCAGATCGGTAACAGTCAGAGCGGTAACATTGAAAAACAGCGAATATGTTACCGAACTAACTCTCCCGTTTCAGAATTATTAAAAAGCAAAAAACATAGGTTTTAGCCATATATTGAATATTTTTGTTCTTAAAAAATGAAAAGCAATGAGTTTTAGTACAATTGCTTCATTTGTGGTTTGTATGACCTGACAATAAAAGTTAGTAAAATAAGAAAAATTGACACTGCAGAAATTAAGTTAATTAATTATTATTATTTTATTTATTTATTTTTTTTGGTGCTTCAATTTCTCATAACTTCGCTAAATAACTAGATAATAACTAGCATGCTAAATTTGAATTTCTAATCAAGAAATTAAATTTCCTGCAACTAATTAAAGAAAAGCAAGCAGCAGAGTTGTGTGTTGAAAAAGTTGATGTTATGTGTTGTTTCAAAACAAAACAAATGTTTTATTAGCTTGGATTTGGTAACCTCATAATTTATTTTATCTAAAAACCTCATTGCTCATTTTTATTTCCAAGAAATTCTTTTTTATATCAAAATTTGATTTTTTAGCTAACATATATATATTAACATAATTATCTTAATTCTATGTTAAAAAGGCAAGGAAATGATATCATTTTTTGAGATGTTAATGAAGACTGAAAGCATAAACTCAGATATGTAGCTCATATCAACATCATATCTGTAACACTCATCAGATCTGTAACGGCTTAAAAGTAAGTAATCTAAGGAGGGGGTAAATAACTTCCTTGACCTCCCCCCTTTTTTTTCTTGCATTTAGACCCAATTTAGACTTAGAATTCAATATTAATTTTTTTCTACAAAAAATTTTTTTAATCAGAAAACTCCAACTTCAAATTGGCACTTTTCAAAATATTGGCTCTTAGCAGCATTTAAAGAGCACGAGTCCCATCTTTTGGATGTATTCGGCAATCGTTTTTGCCCTCTGCTGAAATTTAGGAAAATGGACTTACGTCAGTCTGCTTCTGAGGTACAACAATATATACAGTCTAGTCTCGATTATTCGAAGTCCCAAGGGACCGCCAAAAAGCTTCGAGTTATTGCTAGTTCCAATTATAGGAGCTTCCCACAGTCTTCTCAATAATTTGGGACCAAATGAAAACTTCGAGATAAAGGAATATTCGAGTTGTAAGGCTTCGAGTAATCGATACTCGACTGCATATAGATTTTAGAATAACAGCAACAAGAGGGTTTATTAACTGGAAAAAGACTTTCTTGGAGGAGAATTTTTAATCATTTTGTCAGTAGCGGATTTCACAGTCGCTACGGGCTGCGACAACCACAGGAGCCCCGAAGGATGCGTATGATAAATGATTAACATTTATATATGCGTGGGCGGATACAAGGGAGTGGCAATGGGGTCGATCGCCCATCCTTGGGGAACTTTTTACCGGCGGTAATTTTTCGAGATTGAAGCTCTAAAAATGCAATTTTTTTGAGTTTTAATGAAGTTTGGGGAAAGAGTTTTGAGGGGCTCCCCCGGAAGTATTTCGAAATTGAAGTCCGAAACTTTTGCGTATAATATTTGTAAACTAATATGGATAGTAAAAAATCAACAAAGATCAATCGCCCCTCCCTTGAAAACTTTCTGGATCCGCCCGCCCGTGGTTATATGATAGGCAAAGGGGCCCCCAAAATGCGTCCCGAGTTGTCACCAAAACCATTAAATTAGCCACTGCATTCAAACATGGAGTCATCAAGGGAATCCAATTTATTGGGGGTCTTGAGCAGTGGTCGGAAGTAGCGCGATACAAGAAGCGAAACTACTGTAGTAGCAACATTGTTTAGTAGTTTGCAGTGTAGCGCACTACTGTAAAAACAAGTAGAGTAGTGAGTAGCGCGATACAAAAAAAATAGCAGTTTGTATCGATTTTCGGAAACTACTTTTGATTGAAAAAAAATAAATAAATTAAAAAAATTAGAAAAAGAGAGAACGAAGGAAAAAATACAAGGTTTTATTGATTCTGACTGATGCAAATCTTGCACAAATACAGCAGTGGACGCAATGAGAAATAAGAACCATAAAAATGTGAGCTGAGCTTAGATACATTATTTTGACGAAATACATTCTATCTGTTTAATGTCATTGGTATATTTGGCATCTGAATTTTTACATTTGTTCAAATAAATTTCATGATCCCAAATATTCCATAGCAAGAAATAAAAAAAAAAGTTAAGGTTGAATTCTCTCAATCTTTCAACTTTGAATCCTTTCTTGTGGCGAATATTCGTAAAAATTGTAATATAAAATTTAAAAAGGACAAATTTCAGCAAAAAAAAAAAAAAAGGAACAAGAAGGAAAAGTAACAAATAAATTCAAAGACAATTCTTAGTTCTATTCCATACTCAAATGAGTACCGTAAAATGGGGTGAATCGGAACACTTTTCAGCTTTGATTGTAAAAAGAGCAGTTAAAAGATTTTCTTTTAGTTTAAATTTTTGGGTAAAAACTTCGGTCTTGCTTTACTTTTAATATTCCAAGCAAAGAAAAAACATTTTGAACAATTATTATTAAAATATATAGGAAATTATGGGTGTTCCGAATCACCCCGCTGATAGGGGTCAATCGGAACACATGTTAAAATTTTTATTTTTTTCAATTTAACCTGTAATAGGTCTCACAAACATGAGTAATATTAATGGGGGAGAATAAGAACAGATAATTACTGTCAAATCAATGTATAATTTCAATACCAGTAAACGTTTATAATTTATCAAAATTCAAAATAATTTTGAACTTATGGAAAATGAAAAGTAATTTTAAGAAATGCTTTTGAATTGAAATACCAAGATTTAACACGAATGGAAGTCACTCATGTCGTCTACAAATATGTACTTGTCCTTAAAACTAGCAATTGCGACTCTTGGCTTAAGCTTTTTCATAACATCTCCTGGGATGAACTCTGCCTTTTCTTTAGTTTCTTAAAATATCTGGGTTTCGGAGATTGCCCTGAAAGATTTTTTCGCTTATTCATCACTGTCTGTGTGCTGGACTTTTACTACATAAAGTCTATGTGACTTTCCCCTTCGTATTTTAAGTAAAAAAAAGTCTCCTGGAGAAAAAATCTTTTGAAATCTGCAACTTTTTGTTATTCTAAGATCTAGTTGCTCACGAGAAGGGATAAACAGTAATAAATCCTTGTCCTTGTCTTGATTAGAAGAATTGGGGTTAGAATCTTGATTTTTCAAACAGTTTCCTTCAAATATGTTTGAATTGGAACAACAGAACTGAGTGTTCCGATTCACCCCTCAATTTTTTTTCCTATGGCATTTTTCGGAATTCTTCATTTTTATGACACAATTTATAAAAAATGTTAATTCTAATGTGGTATTCTGTTGTTCAGATACAAGTATAATTGAAACATACCACTCTTAGTTTTTAAATATAAGAAGGTTTGTTCTTACATATGAAGTTTTGCAGTCTATGCAAACGTGATGTTTTCAAGCATTCCACGTGTAGCCCTCCTTAGAAGCCAATAGCGTTGCCAGATTGATAAAAGTAATTTTTTCCTACTTCCTATGATCTTACCTTTCTAAAAAAAAAAAAAAATGATGGCGAAAAATACCCAATAGTATATTTATGAAGAATTTCTTTGTACGCTTGGAAAGTTTTGTTCCGATTGACCCCGCTGTTCCTATACACCCCATTTTACGGTAATTTATTAATGTGAACCACTTTTCGAATATTTTCGGTCAATCCTCAAACGGTGTATGCTCTTTACTTATTGGTTTTTAAAAAGTAGCGAAGTAACGACTGCAATTCAAAAGTAGTTGGTAGTCGCTACTTTTTAAACAAGTAGTTGTAGTTAACTACATTTATAACAAAGTAGTTGTAGTTGTAGTTCGCTGCAAAATTAAATGTAGTTTTTCCAACCACTGGTCTTGAGCCTGACTTTGAGTCAGCCAGTCTTTATCGGTAGACAAATAAATGCAAAATTCGAGAAAAGAGTGCATTGATTTGTCTACCGGTCGCGTCGTTTCTAGCGGTAGGTTCGTTCAAACTTCTATTTTTATAAAACGTAATGCGTGCGACAGCTGAAAACTAAAATTTTCATGCACGTTACAAGTTTTATACAAGTTTACAAGTAACATTGCACCAATTGTAGGACTCCTATTTAAAAATTGAAATTTATTTAAAAAATAAAATATTTTATACACACCTATTTCTAAATAAGAAATATGTTTTTTCCCCCACTGATAAATGTAACACATTTAAATATGAGTATTTTCCAACAAAAATTACGATTAACAATGAATTATTAATTTAAGACTCAACTGTTTCATTTTTCTATGAAATAAGTTTAATAAACAATAATTCTTCATGTCCTAATTACACTGGAAGATCGGCACAAATATCGTATGATGCAGAAAAATTAATGAAAAGTTATCAAAATAATGTTGACGGCGGGTAATTAGCTAGTAGGGTCATTCCATGTAACATTCAGAGCTGATTTTGTAACTTTTTCCTTGTAACTTAAAGGATAAAAATATTTTTTTAGTTCTGCTGGTAGATTTACAATGTATATGGTATCTATGTATCATTTTTGCTAAGAATTTAAAACAAAATTACTGATAGTAGATATTTTTTTCAACCGAAATAGCAGCGTGACTACCGTAACATTTTTGCAACCCTGAAAATTAATGCTCATGTTGTGAGGCAAAACTTTCTCAAAGTTAAGCAAGTGTTAAAAATTGAATGATATATTTGAAAAATGTGTAAAGTTGGCTTTTAAAAACATAAAACACATTTATTAAATCTTAATTTTTTTTAGTCTTAAGTGACACTTTTACTCAAGATGGAGTGTGACTAACGTAACCATCGAATAACACGCAGTAGACACACTACAAACTATTTATTATGGCAATATCAGTGATAATTACAATACTTTTTCAATTTTTTTTCAACTTCTTAGGTTGTGAGATTTTTATTTATTTATTTTTTGATATTTTTTTTCACTTAGGTATTTTTTTTTCTTCGGCTGAGGTTGACATTTCTATGGAATGACTCAGTAAGTAAATAAAAACGATTGCAAGTTATTTTCCACTTTACTTTCACTTAATTTCGATTTAACCAACTCTCTTATTTCCCACAAGAGTAAGTCTACGAGAAACTATTAAATTTTATTATTAATGACTTTTAGTAGGAGCACCCAAATGCAGGGTTGCCAGATTTAAGAACTGTAAATACGGGACAGGCTCGGGGGGGGGGGGGGGGAGATTGAGAGATGAAGTCTAAAGGTTGAATGTTTACAACCTTGACTTTAATATTAAACGTTTCTCAAACATAAATGAAGAAAAAAATACACAATGATCATATGAATCAAAACTTCATTTTTTACCATTGCATAGTTATTTTTCATATGCCATGAATATTAGAGGAAAAATGTTTAACACTAATTACTGAGAGAATTCGTACTTCCCTATTGTTAATCCCCTTTTTCCTGACGCAGGCCCGTCATTTCAAATTTTGCCGGTGGGGTGCGGGAGAGGGGGCAAAAGGTAACTTATACCAAATTTCAATGTAAATTATACCGTAAAGTCGGGTTACTTGGACCCACAAGGAGGTTACTTGAGCCCACAGTAAAATGATAAAATCTGGGTTTGGTACTAGCATTAGAGACTGCAGAGTGCTTCTACCTAGAGGAGAAACGAGGAACTACGTGCAAGTCTTCAACTAATAAGTACCAAACCTAGATTTTATCATTTTACTGTAATGGGCTCAAGTAACCCCCTAGGGTCCAAGTAACCTGACTTTACGGTACCAAAAAAAAAAAAAAAAAGCCTTTTTCTGCTCTTATCTGCAAATACATTAATTTCTTAAAACCAGGGAGAGGCCATTGACCACCCGTCCTGATGTCCCAAATGACGGGGCCTGTCTCGCCGCGAAAGATATAATAGTCACGTCTACTAATGACTAATGTTTAGCATATACTGTTTCAAAAAGCTAGACGTACCAATGGGACTTTTGAATGGAAAATAACTTTAATAAGTCATTAGTAAAAATTGATTCCAATTGAGTAGACATAGAATTAAACCTTACGACTTGAACTCACTAGAAGAAGTTAACCTAAAACAAATTAAAAAAAAAAAAATCAATATTCAATATCTTTTGGGGAAAACTGTACAGTTTTCTTAATATTATAACATAATTATTCTTATATAATGTAGGAAAATTCCTTTCTTCAAAAATCATATTTTCTACTTGATTTTACCGCTGCAATAACTCCTTCTAAGTTTTGATTGTCTCTAGGTTGCCATAAAGCTTACTGTAATTTATATTTGTATCGCTCATTGTAAAAATTATGTATCTTCATGTTTTTAAAACGCGTATTTGTTTGCTAAATGTAATAGCATTTAGTTACATCTTTTAGTATGAAAGCGAAGCGAAGCAAATTTCAAAAGATTGAAATTGATTGATTGAAAAAATCTAGTGACTAATAGTAGCTGAACACATATATTTCTTTCACAATTGAAAAATTGCGAAGAGCTTTTTATATAATAAGGCATAATGAAATCATTTACAAGGACATACACCATTTTTACGACGAACGTTTGTTGAATTGATTGTCACAATAATTTCTGCTCTAAACTAGCAACTAAACTGCTCTGCACTAACATTACTTCAGAACAGGAAAATATAATTCAATCAATTTTCTTATCACTCTATCTCACATTTTTTGTTTTACTTCATTTTTGTTCTGAAAATAATGTTTTGTTTTGTAAAATGCTGCTTCTAGCCAGAATACGGGACTTTAGCCGTCCCGTACTAAGGTTCCCCGGGACGCGGGACAATATTTCAAAAAACGGGACTGTCCCTTGAAATCCGGGACGCCTGGCAACCCTGCCCAAATGGGAGGTTACTCTCATCTTCCTAAAACTTCCTTATTCGCTAAATTTCAACTGACTGGGCAAATTTGGAGACGCAATTGCTGTGCTGCAATTTTTAAATGACCAATTGTTCCTATTTCAGGCCCGTCATTGAGGGGGGGTCAGGGGGTCAACCCCCCCCCCCCGGCTTTGAGAAATCAGTGTATTTATATACAAGTGGGCGTGGTTTTTTGTGTTTTCCGATGAAATTGAATTGTGTTTGGACCCTTTGCCCCCACCCCCCCGGAACAACTTCAAATGACGGCCTTTCAGAGTTATTAATTATACTTATGTGTGCACTGCACACTTGTATATACCATTCGACAAAACTTGAGGTTCCATTCGGCAAATTGAGAATGTTCCCAAGTATTTAAGTTCGGAGAGCCCCTAATTTTTAGTTCTAATTCTTGAAACAGAAAACTCTGAACACACTGAGAACTCTGAAATTTTTTGTGACAACAATTTAATTTATATATATTTTTTAAAATCAGATTATTTTTATTATTTTTTAATTTTTTTCGCGAATATTTTCTTTCATGAATTTTATTCAACCTTTTTTTTTTTAATTTCAAAATATCTTTGAACCTATGGTTTAAAAACAGAAGAAAATTTAATTGAAATAGTTATTTTTATTGTTATTTCATTTTTACTTATGGGTGCACAGAAATCTCGGTATAGAAGAACAAATATTGCGATTCAATACTTATAGATGGCAGCACTGAACAATGTATTTTCTATGGCATACTTTTTTTTGAGAGTGAGAAAAAAAAAACGTTTCTGACGAAGTAATCGAAGATTTCGCAAAGGAACATTGTAGTTTGATTTGAAACATTGTTTATCCCAGGGGTGGCCATAAGCTTTTTAGGAAGAGTGCCACTATCTGGAGAGAAAAAACTCAGATTTTATGCTGGCTGATTATGTAATTCTTACTCAAATGAAACATTTTTTCTCGTAAATCTGAGTAATTTAAATCTAAATGATAATAAAGATAAAACAAGTCCGAACGTAAGAGTTATCGTTAGTAAACATTTTTATAGATTCTGTCAGTTGGCTTGTGCTTAAAATAGAAACAAATAACATCAAATATTCTATTCTAAAAATGAAACAGTCTGTACTTAATGTGGTTTATGATTCTGCATCATTTCTACCAAGTCTTTAATTTTAGGATTAGTTCTTGAGAATCCTGAGAAATTTAACTGTTTTAAGTACAATCAATTAATATTCAACGGTATTTCGATTTTTCTGCATTCATAACAAAAAATATTTGTTTAGAAGCATATTTTTAGCCAAATCCACAACAGCATCAGACGGCTAAAGTGTGTAAATGTGAAGAAAAAAAATTGTTGTTACAAATTTCCAAATTTCTATATAACGTGGGTGACTTTCTGTTGAAGTAAGCTCTTATATTTGATTACCAATGCAAAAGATCAGTAATTCCGATTTGGATTTCAGAAGGGTAACAAGTAGTCTTGCAGAGAAATAAACAAAGAATTTGAAAATATAAGCATTTTTTTATGTGTGATCCAGAAAATCATCAAACCTAACACTGAATGAATACTTAAAATCTGTGTAAAATTTTCTCCATATACCTTTGGAAAATTATTAAATTTCGGTTGATACTTTCAGTATTAACTTTTAATGTTTTATTCTTTTTTCTCCAAAGTAGAGAGAAAGAAACTGAAGTTTCAGCATTAAAGAATGTAGATGGCCTCTACTGGTTCTTTTTTTTTTTTTTTTTGTACAGTCTTAAACTTAAATTACTTAAACGCAGAATATTAAGAGATGGCATAGCTAAATTAGTTCACTATTCTCATTTCTAAGTAGCAAGTCCTCATTGCTTTCCTTCCAGATATTTTGACAATTCCAAAATCTTATGACTATTTTTCCTTTGGATAGCTATTGCACATTTTATTGAAGAGTAACTTGCCATACTCTCCTCTTTCTCCTGGGAAAAGTTCACAAAACATACAGAGCTTTAATTCGTAGTTTGTAAAAACAGTTAACTCTACAGGGTCACCAACAGAGAAAATGTCTCATTCCTTGGCAAGGAACTTGTGATAGATAATTCGATGACACTTTTGAAGTTTTTTTCCTAAATTACTTTCAAGTAATGTAACAAAAACATTTCAAGAGTCTTCATTTGTGTAACCATGCCAAATTTTGTTCAATCTAGTTTCTTAATTTTAGTTGCAGAGGTTTTTTTTTTTTTTTTTCAATTTCATCACCCGTAGCTGAAACTATTGCAGATCAAGAATCTATTCTGCAGCATCGAAAGTTTCATTCGCGTCAAGCACAAATATGCTTTACAAAGCATTGTCTGTAGCGTCACAGCTTCCGTTGGATGTCTGAAGCTAACGCTAAGTACTTTGCAATATTGTAGTTCAGACAATTTTTAAGCCAGCCTCCTGTCACTTAATTGTCCCAATATCATGACATTTATCAGTTTAAGGGTTTTAGTTTTTATCAATATTTTTGAGATCGACATTTGTTCCTCAATTTTGGATTTTTTCCAAGTCTTCGCGTGCCACTGTTACTGCTCTGCCGTGCCACATTGTGGCACGCATGCCGCGGGTTGGCCACCACTGGTTTATCCTTTTTCAAACGGAACTGTTTCTCTTTACCAATTGCTATGTTTTATGTAAATTACTAAAAGTTTTTGTTACACATAAATTTCA
Organism: Uloborus plumipes; assembly: GCA_038373865.1. NCBI lineage: Eukaryota > Metazoa > Arthropoda > Arachnida > Araneae > Uloboridae > Uloborus > Uloborus plumipes. The sequence goes on from JAXGGA010010992.1 coordinate 40,463, forward strand.
CTCTTTTCAGATTTGATATTAACACTCACATTAAACTAAATTTTACACGAAAAGAGCTAAACACTTTACAAGTTATACTATAATGCATAAAAAAACAATAACAAAACTCACCTGGGAAGAAATAATTTTGAAAAATTGCATGATTTAAAGAAACATACTGTCAAAAATATTATGTACCATATTTACTTATAAGAAATAATGATTTAGGTCATTCATGAGTTAGTGCCTTTTGATCACTTGTAAAAGTCCACCAAAATGCTAGTCAGTTTACATATTTTTTTTTTATTATTATTTTAATTGAAGGAAAAAAAATAGAGTAAATGTGAAATAAAAGATGCAAAACTGAATTCAAAATAAATAAATGAAATTATAAAGAAATAAAAAAAATGGTTAATGAGTTCCTTGATTTGTGGTAAGTCAATAAACCTGAAAATTGTTACAATGAGTCAGCATAGCAAAATTTCTTTTTTAGTCAACAATTTTGAAAAACATTTAAGTGTTTTTCAAGAAAAAGGAGAAATTTGTTTTCTAGTCATTAGTTTAATACTTTGTCGCTTTACTACTTTTAAGTACATTAGATATTGTCAGCCAAAGCATTTTAAATAACATTGTCAGTCCTTAATTTTGTTATATTTTCATTTTTTTGCTGAATTTCAGAATAACCTGTAAAGGGATCCCAGACGAAATACAGTAGAACCTCCATATGTCGAAGTAGCAACTTGTCAAAGTAATAAAATTCGATAAATAGAAATTTTGATAAAAAGAAGCGAACTTAATTATATCCTTATTCCTAAAACATTAAACGAAAAAGTTTTTTTCAATACAAAACTCAATTTCTAATTTATTTGTAAAGCACATTACATTAAAGTTAATAATTAGAAAAATAATTAATAAGAAAAGTTTGTTTTATTACTTTTTAATAAACAGTAATCCACACAATGGTTACATTGATTGTAGTTGTATTATCCGAAAAGCAAAGAAAGAACTATGAAAGTCTTGCTGAATAGATAATTTTGTTACAAGCTCACTAAAAATGTCTGCACTTTTTTAACACAGTAAAAATTTTATTATGAGCATCTTTTGTGCACCGAAGTCCAGAAGTTAATGTTTCTAACATCTAGCATTAAATTTTTAATGGCATGAAATGTTTTTCCAACTGAAGCTTATCTTATTTAACAATGAAGAACAACTAACTGGAAAAAAAAAAGAGGAATAGCCAGAAATTTGATTTTAAAGCACACATCGAAACATAAAGTCAAAAACGACTTGACTGTTTTGTTCTAAAATTCATAAGTTTCCTCATTTGTTTGTCCATGCCTTGTGACAACCACTGAGCTCGCTTTACTCTCGACTTTAATTTTCGTCAAGTAAACGTTCTAAAGTCAAATAGAACAACTTACTATGCCCAAAAAATGATTTTCATTCACAGAGAGTTTTTCTATGTAATATGCTTTGAGATTTACTAACTGTTCGATATATAGAAAATTTCGATATGTGGAAGTTCAATATATGGAGGTTGGACTGAATCTGAATAATGCACCTCATTTTGTCACAACCCGCTTTGCACAGGGGTGCCCATGAACTCTCCTCCCAGTTTCCCCCCCCCCCTTTTGCAATCTCTTAAAACAGGTCCTCCTGTAGTGAACTTTTAACTGCATTCCACACTGAGTACTATACACTAAACCTGCCTTTTGTGAGATCGATTTTAACCTTAAAAAAATTACTGTATTTGAAAATTCTTAAGAAAAAAAAAAAAGAACTTAGTTATGACAAGAAAGTACCTGCTGAACAAATATTCATGTATGACAGTGAATTTAAATTTAAAACAAGTTCCCACGTTCCCAGTTGAAGTTCATAAATTGAAATAATTAAAATTGATTACTTTCGAATCCCGTGGTCTCAGCAATTTCTGTCCAACCTTTCTCAACACAAGCTCTCGATTTATAGTGTTTGTCTCTTCTGTCCCATAAGGCCGGCCGCTGCTTTATTTCAGAAATCAGAACATCCATTACAGAGCCTCAACTTCGAACTTTCATGCGGTAAAATCGGACGTACGACCAAAAATTGCACAGGAACAGCACGGAAACACAGGCAGGCAGTGCGGATACAGTTAACAGCGTCCTGTTCGCACGCGCGGAATAAAACGAATGCTCCTTTGATTGGCTGATTCTACCCGTACATATCAAAGCAGGCGGAGAGGTTGGTAACCCCACAGCAGCTAGCTCGAAACGCTCGCCCGAATCGCACGCAAAAGCTGCAGCCGAAGCGACTACTCGCTGAAGATCGCCAAACTCTGCGTTTTTCGCACCTATCGTCAAACTATTATCAATCACCTAATTTCAAATTGGCTTTCAGAATAACTTGTCAAAGATGATGACGTCGAGATAACTTTTTTCAACAGAAAAAAGGAATCTATCCATTGCCATGTCGGTTTCTCGAAATTGTTTGCGCTTAGCAAGCGCCAAATAATCGATAAATGGCAATTGTTGCAGAACGCTCAAAAGTTCGTAAGGTAGCTCAAGGTCCATCGGTCCATCCTCCTAGGGTAGAATTTAATGCTTCGTTCGTCGGGGAGAGGAGAAATGGGGAAATGGCCGCCCGCTTAGCTCCTGCTCCACCGAAGAATTCGCTAGGAACCTTTTGCTAAGTAAAATATGAAAACTTTTTATCGACAATAGTGACATATGAAACTATCATTATTTATTTATTTAGCGGGCTCAACTTCAACACGATTGCAGATTTTAATTTTCTTTTTACTTCCTTTTACGTAGCAGTGTTTCTTTCAGACATTTTGCTCCGGGGGGGGGGGGGCACTTTGAGAATCCGGAGGGGCGAAGGGATAGGCTCAGATCCAGAGAGAAGGGCTCATGGGGGTGGACTACATGAACCAAAAATCCTAAAATTGGAGTTTGGAGACTTTTTTCGGTAATTTTTGTCCCCCCCCCCTTTTCACTCTTAAAATTATGTACTTATTACCCAATATTTCCAATAATGACCTCTTCAAAACCAGAAACTCTATCCGTGGTTGCCAAGAGACGTGTTTAAGGTGGTAGATGTGAGTGAATCATCTCTTTTCCCTGTGAAGTAAATTGAAAACTAACTACTCTTAATCTAGAAACTTCAATATTTTAAAACATCAGTTTGTAAATATATCTAAATGATTGGCTATGTATATTATAAAATATGTTTCAAATGACGTATGTTTCAATTTTTTGGTGATATATGTTTCAAATGACGGGTGATATATGTTTCAAATGACGTATGTTTCAATTTTTTTATGTTATGTTCTGTTCCTTTTTCATTTTTTGAGAGTAATTTCATTATTTCATTCCCATAACAAGGTAAGAGATAGAAAAACCGAAACCATTACAATAAAATGCATAACGAAGCAAGGCTGTCGTAAGGTCCAATAAACTTGATCAGTGGTCGGAAGTAGCGCGCTACAAGTAGCTCAAGTAGCGAAACTACTGTAGAAGCTACATTTTTTAGTAGTTTGTAGTGTAGCGCACTACTTTTTGAAAAAAGTAGAGTAGTGAGTAGCACGATACAAAAAAATAGTAGTTTGTAGCGATTTCTGGAAACTACTTTTATATTTTTCTTTAAAAAACATAATAAAGAAAAGAAGAAGGAAAGAAAGAAACAAGATCCAATCTGGCCGGTGCAAATCATTGATTTGGTTGGCATCGTAATTTTTATATTCCGCCAATATTCGCATTTAATAGAGCTTGGCAGGAAAAATAATGAATGTTTGATAAATTTCCAGCATTTCCTGAATTAACTATTCGCTGACATAAAATTACTGAATATTTATTTGAAAGTTGATTTTTTTCTACCTGTCAGCTGTTGAATGCTTTCTTGACGCGAATATTCGTAAAAATAGTAAAAAATGACTTAAAATACAAAATGGA